>JAWNNP010003838.1:0-236632 GCA_035044805.1 Leucophenga maculata | reverse complement strand
GGTAGCAGCCTCTTCCTGAGTTTTGGCTGGTCTTTGCCGCTCAGCAGGACGCTTGGGCGTTTCGTCGCCCTTACTCAAGTTCTTTTTAGGCGTTGACCTGCCTAGAAGGTCCTCATCCGTGACAGTAATATCCAGCCTGTCAGCGATTTGAGTTGCGGTATTGTCCCGCATTAGTTTTTTTAAAATGTTTGTAGCCATATGGTTCCCACGAGTGTAGGGGTGTTGAGGTCCACCGTGACATAGCCCCCAGTATCACGGCAAGGCCTTAGTTACTCTCCGAGGCGGCCAGGTATCGGAGAGGCTCCGTGTGAATACAGCCTGGTTTACCCCCGGCTGCAAAACTAAGCCCAATGAGCACGGTGCGCATAACACTCTGGGTTTGGGCGGAGGAACTTATAGGTGGAAGGTAATAGATGTGGGTAGTGAGTATGAAGAAGTACAGAGGATAGTAAAGATAGTGAGATGTACGTTTTTAGGGAAGACGTCATCTCTAGCGTCTTGTCAGTGCTGCAGCAGCAGACACCCGCTTATTGTCCGGGGCTCTCTGTTTGCTACCGCTTATTCAAGAGCTAACCACAACCGAGCTTGAATCATAGTATGTCTTAGTACCGGCTTAGCCTGATCTAAGTTAATATACTGTGGTTCAGTTCGGTATGGCCGTTCGCTATCCGCAACCTGCGACCCGTCTGGTTCCCCAAGCTAACGGGACTCGCAGAATAGTTCCTCAAATTCTGCGAGCGGATCGATCCTTATAATTGGCCCTTTTGACATTGCAACAGTGTGTTCCATCACTGAGCAGTATTGAGGCAACTCTCCATCATCACTGGTTAGATGATGGAGTCACCTAAGCGACCCATTTAATGCGACAAGACTAGAACGCTGACTAGACTCCCTGGACATGTTAGTAGTTAAGTCGGTTTTTTGACTAACAATCCATTGCCTCACGACCCATTGACTCACGGCCCATTGACTCACGACACATTGACTCACGACCCATTGACTCACGACCCATTGTATTTGATTCTTAGATTTTTTTTGACATTGTACATGAAAAGCCGTATCAGCCGCACTCTAAGGCGCAAAATTTTATGATATAATTATTTCATATTCAGATTCTAATATTTAAAACGTTTCATCTTACTGCCCTTTCTTATAAAGGGTATCAAAATATCGCTGCCACTTAAAATTATCTAAGCTTTTTTATTCTTCCGTTTTTTTTTATTGCCATCAAAGACCAATCCTTATGGAATAATAAATCAATGTACGAGCATACATCATCACACCTCAGAGTTGTGTAAACAAACGTTAAGTGCTTCTCTAAATGCGTACAATGGCTGCGCTCATGCAGTATGCAGCAAGTAATCAAGTTTCTTTCAATCGCTGTTTGCCATCAAAATTTACTTCCTTTTGTTGCATGGCAAACAACTTCTTCGTCGCTTTACTTGCAAGATATTTGCTGCATTGAAAACGGAAAACTGCAAACTGCGCGTCGTCTTGTGGTTTGCATAGCACACGGTTTTCTTAAGACATGTCGAAGCTATCTTTTGGTTTGCATCTCAAATAATAATTTAGTGCATGCAGGTTTCTTTATAGCCATTGCATTAAAATTTTGTTTGTATTACCTGAATATACTCATATATTGTATCATTCAAGTATTTTGTATACAAAAAGCAGCATAGAAATTGCATTTTACTACTTGTTTGTCTGGCTGCTTGCTTTGTCTTTAGATATTCCCATTTTTTTATTCATTATTTCAAGCATGTATTCATGTGTTCGCAGGTGTTTGCGTGTTAAGAATCTCATTTAACGCGCGCATTATTTATGCAGCTATAAATTGGATATTTTAGATCTTATAAAGCGCTTAGATTAGCAGCAAATTTGCTTTTAATTTTTGCTGCTTTTGTTTTTTGTTGCATTTTTGCAGCGTTTTGCATATTTGATAAGTGGAAAAATTTCGCTCGCGGTGGCGTATGTGTAATATTTTTTTAAGCGCATTTTTTAAGCATGCACGAGCTGCGGTGGCGAGCACTTAGCAACATATGAAAATTATATTTTTTAGTTGAAAAATAAATTAAATAAATTGTGTAAAAACATTTTAGAATTTATTAAAAAAGTTTGTTTGTATAATATATGAGTAGAATCTCTGCGTTTCAGAATTATGTTATTGGATTACGTACGTACGTAAAGAGGAGTAGAATATGGCCATAGATACTGTCAAAAGCAGCATTCTTGATAATAAAATAGTCGGAGTAATAAAAGGCCTAGCTTAAAATTTATGTGATTTATAAAAGCTTTTACAATATCTGGTCATTCCGAAATATCATCGATCAAGGGTTATTAAATTATACATGTAGGATACTTTGGTAAGTTGGCCATAAAGAGCCATAAAGAGCCAAAGGTACAACGAATTATTAAACATGCGTTTCCAATTAGTATGTGGATCTGAATAACTTCAGCTTTTTAGCTCCATTCCCTAACAAATTATGTTTCTATTTTAATAGACTATTATTGTAGAATTCAAGTTCTATGCTCGATTTCGCTGACTTTTTGGGTGAGGTCCAACATAGAACAATTAACCCGAAGTTTATTTAGGAGCTTATATGTATTTAGTGTTTACAAGTTACAGGTAGAGCATTCTGCTGGTCGCCTATTTAGTGACTGCATTCCTGGTTCACTTTTCAAAGCTACGAAAGTTTTGCAACAGTTTTTTTTGCTCGATTTTTGTCAGTTCTTGTACAGACCTCGTGCAGCTAGCTATATAGCATAAGGAGATTGGTACATCGGCTCTTTACTCTTGAGGTATACTAACGCTTCCTTTTGAAAGACCATCCGCCATTTCGTTAATGTCTAAGCTCTGTTGGATTGTCATCAGGTGCTACAATCATCTACTGCATTCCCATTTTCCAATCTATTTGTGGGAGCCTGCAACACTTTTATCGAGGCTTGGCTGTTGGTTTGTGTGTATGTGTTGCGAGATGTGCATGTTATGGACTACTTCTGCTACTTTCGTCTGAAATATGTTGCAGTTGTTGAGTATTTTTTTGTGAGCTCTGCGCTGTATACCGATGCTCCAATACTTGAATTAATTTTGGATCTATCTGTCTATATGTGTAATATGCAATGGTCCCATTCTTTCAGTTTACTGGTCATAAATAGGACGATGTCTGTGAGTTGTTTTTTCTTCTTACCAACTGAGCCGTGTTTATAGCTTTTTGCGCTTTGATGACTGTCGCATAGAATCATTGGGTGAACTTTGACGCGAGCAGACGACCAGGGGGAAGGAAGAGCTATCACATCGTTTTCAGTGATCCTTTTTATTCATAACCCGTGTGGTTTTCTTCGTGACTTGTTATCATATCTAAACTCCATGAAACAGTATTGCTCTTACACTGCAATATAGATGAAATGAATCGCTCTCGTTGATAGGTCCTTTGAGCTGTTAATCATTTTTAGAGATGCATAGAGAATATTGATTGCTTTATTTATAATCAGGTCCTTCTTGTTCACATTATTATTGTTTGGCTACTGTATCCCTTTTATTGCTTCATTATTGATAGAGTTGAGACTCGATGAATATATATCCCTACTACTTAGATACTTACTTGATAGCCGTATTTCGAACCGTTGCCAGCTTCCGTAATCTTGCGTGCGCTGGCACCAGTTGTTTTGAATGCCAAGTACGGAGAGATCTCTCCATATCTGTTCATTCCAACGCGTGCCTGGTTTTAGTCTATTACGTCGTCAACCAATCAAGTTTGTGCCCCCCCATGTAAACCAGGCGAGATGAAGCTCTTTCATCCATTCGAATGAGGTGAACAGCGCACTACAGCCGCTGGAATTTTATGCGCTTTACTATGTCAACCTCATCGAGTAGGTCGTACAGCTTGAGGTTCATACGGGACCAATGGGACCAAAGATCCTGCGAAAAATCTTCCTCAAATACTTCGTTGTTTCATCTGACTCAATCAAGGTCCATGCTTCTGCGCCACACAGTAGGACAGTCTTTTGAAGAGGACTTTACTTCTAATTTGCTTGCGCAGCACATAATTGCATCTATTTGCAAGCTGGATTCTTCGCCTGAACTCCAGGTTGACGTTGTTGTTGCTGGTTATCTCTGATATAAGATAGACGATGTTTTCTAGAACACTGAAGTTGGAATTCTTCATCGTCATTGAACGTCCAAGACGCGATGACGGAGTGCGAGAAGACACCAAGTACTTCGTCTTGTCCTTATTCGCCGATAGAAATATGAGCCGAGCTTGTTTTTCAATCAGACTCGTCGTTGCTGCGTACCGATCGAGCCCGACATATTCTATATTTGGGGCACTGGCTTATGCTGTATTCCATCAGAAGATTGAAAAAATCGAGCCTGAAAGCTCTTTTGGTATCAAAGGGATTGGAGAGGTTATTTCCCACCCTAACAACGCTTGGTGTCGTCATGCAAAGACGAACGAACTTTTCCGGGATAACTAGTGCAGACAGTGCGTCGAAAAACTTCGATCGTATCTGCGTGTCGAAAGCGTCTTAATAAACAACAAATAGGTGGTGTGTCTTTGTTAAATTCTTTTCCAAGATTTTGCGTAATGTGAATATTTGGTCACTGGTCGACCTTTTTGATCTGTAGCCACACTGATATGGTCCTATCAGTGAGTCGGTATATGGCTTCAGCCTATTACACAATACGCTCGACAGAGTCTTATATGCAATGGAAAGGAGACTTATTCCGTGGTAGTTGGTGCAAACAGCGGGGTCTTCTTTCTTAAAAATAGGATAGAGAACACTGAGAATCCAGACATTGGTTATGCGTTCATCGAACCATATCTTGCATAAAAGTTGGTGCACACTTCTAACCAACTCCTCGCTGCCGGTCTTAAATAACTCAGCTGGAGCCTATCAGAGCCTGCCGCTTTGTTATTTTTCAGCTTTTTAATAACCGAATCGACCTCGTTATGGTCCGGTGGCTCTACAATAGTGCCGTCATTAACTGGTGGTTCTGGAATTGTGTGCTTCTTCGCTTCCGAGTAGGTTGGAGAAATGACTCCTCCATAATCTCAGTGATTTTTGAGCATCTGCAAGCAGATTTCCATTTTCATACTTACAGAAAGGTCGTGATCTATAGAAATGATCTCAAAATATATGTTTTAGGGAGCACTGCTCCTTCAATGGAATAGGAATAAGTTGTGGCTAATGGGTCTATACTATTTGGGTTGCATATGCAATACAACGCGTGTTCTTCTCGAAGTTTTGTAATTGCGGTTGTAAGTATAAAGATGTGCTAGGGGCTTATTTAAAATTGATGTCCGGTTGAACGATAGCATTATATATCAGAAGAGATTATATACCTAAGTCTCAATATATTAGATACATTTTCTATGCCACACCAGAAGGGTTCCTATTCGTCCTCCAAAATTCTTTCTTGAAGTCTGATTTTATATTCACGCCAGATTATATCCATTGCTCGTAAATTTTCTTCAAACTATTATTTTAAGCGTCAAAACAACTCCACTTCTAATCGTTTTTATTTGTCAAAAATGTAAACAGTTGCTTACTCTTTTCTGCCCGTGTGTTTGTCGCCTGTACAGTGAATACACTACAGCAGTAATATCGCATATTTACATTCTTTATCACTTTACCCAGTAAAAATATGTCATGAACAGCTAATTTATCAAAGGAAATAGTTTAGTTTTTTATTTTATTTGAAAAAAAAATATTACATAGTATCATTTCCTTTACAAGTCTGGTAAACATATCCGTTCATAGCACCGAATGTACTTGCTTTTATATTCATTTGTGTTCAGTAATTTCTATGAGCAGCACGTATTGTCTATGCTTTATAGAAATTGAAAATTTTTTCTTTTATCATTATTGAAAAATAGTTTTTTTTTTTTGAACAAAGCTGTTATATATTGTGCGGATACAGTGTAGGGCTATAGTCAGTCCATTAGCGCAGCTAAACTGCGCTTTCCCGATTTCACTGTGGTTTTGAATCTTGAAGATCAGAACGAGACAGAAACAATTAGTTTGAACGTACACCGCCAAATAGCTATATAGGTGGTCTGCTTCTTTTTGTTTTTTAAATATTTTTGATTACCTGATAAACTGCGGTGTTGTATATATTTCCGTATTTGTTTGCTGCCTTTGTCTTGCTACAGTGTGTGAAAGAGACAACACTTTTTTTGCACTTCATAGACATACAAAACGTCTAAGCTAGAGTGGCATCATGGTAAGTATTATTAATAAAAATATAATCGGGTTTGGATAGGGACGAAGCTCTATGTTCTTGTGCTTTCAGCCGCGTATAGATCCGTTGCAGTTGTTGAAGTGCATTGGTGTGCTATTGGATGAAAATGGTGGCATTCTCAGTGGAAAAGTTGAGTGCATAGCCAGGTAAGTTTTTCAACGCACATGATCATAGGGAGTACAGGTAGCTTCCTAACGGTCATAAAATATATTTTTAATAAAAAATAAAAAAAAAATTGATATTTTATATACACAAGCCATTAGCAAAGTCGCATTGCGCTTTGTAACGACTGAGTCAAAATATTGCCTGTGTGCTTATTTACAATAACAAAGTACCAGTACAGCTAGCCGTTCGAATTTCCAAACCTATTAAGTATCTAAATCCTTTCCTAACAAACATGCACCAAGCAGTGCAAAACAAAAAGGTTGGAAATTAATAACAAAATTCTTACTGACGAAAAGTATTTTGCTCCTCCCACATCTCACAGTATGAAAAGAAAAAGTTAGGGCGGAAGCATATTAAGGTCGTTCAAATTTAATTACTTATAAAATCGTCATTTGTTATCCGATTTTGATGAAGTTTTTGGATTTTGGCTTTTTATAGCCTTGAGGGTGAAGTCTGAAGTACTTTTCGTGTGCGAAAAGAACGAAGTCTTTATCTTTTACCGTTTACGAGATCCTTTCGTTCATACTGACGGACAGACGGACATGGCTATATCGACTTCTCTAGCGCTCTGACCATTATTTCTACCTGTTTTATACATTTTCAACAAACCTTTTGTTTCTATCTATCAGTACACAGCCCACTCCGGCAATCGTTCATCTGCACACCTGTCAAAATTCGAAGCATTTGGAGATCAATCTAAAACTTTACCAATTTGTTGGTAGTTTTTGTCAAACTTTGTGGTGCAATCTTAATGCTGACTCCACCGGGTTAGGCTAAACTTTCATTCGCTGTAATACTGCTCATCAAAATATATTTTATGACTTTTCTGAATAATTACCTTGTATATATTCAAATTTTCATTTCAGATTAATGATAAAACATTCTAAGAAATTAGTTTCGAAGTGTGTTTTTGTACTCATTTTAAAATCTACCAATACTGAGCTACTTGACCAATTCATGGGGCAAGGGGGCTGGAACTTAATATGTACCTGGTTAAATAATGGCATTTGTGATATGAATTGTCCTCTAGTTCAAGAAATTTTGGAACTACTATTGCTTTGCCCAGTGGATGTTAATCGTTTGAAAATAAACAATACACCAAAACAGATCAAGGAACTTTGTAATGATGTTCAGAACGCAAGTAAGTGATATATTGCTACCAAACCATTTTATAAAGCATGAAATTTGTTTGTGTAACACAATATAAAATGTTGTTTCTTAGGCATACACACACTTGCCAAGAGACTGGTACAACAATGGCTTAAGATTATAGCCGAACAGTCTAAGCTGATCTCGCTAGCACCCAGCAAAACGGTTCAAATTGCTACAAAAAAAATTGCTACGACAGTAACAGCTGACGCAAAATCTGCACAGACACATGGAGATGATCAAAGCGGTATCTCCCAACAACCGGTCAACGTCTCAAATGAAGATAATTTAACAGTTCAGTCAGTGACTGCTGATGCTTCACATAATATAAAGTACCAAGTGATGTCTTTCAAATGTACTGAAGGAACTGTTGAAACAGCAGCAGAAGTTGGAGGAAAAGCTCTGCAGGCAATTAGTTTGATATCCAATTCAACTTCTCTTGACGAAGGCATAGGATCAAGCTGTTCTGAAGTAGAAACAAATTCGTCTTCTTCCACTTTTTACAATTTTTGCGCAGATAATGACAAAGAAAAGTTGACAAAATTGGTTAAAAAAGATATAAATCAAAGTGAGGCAGCGGAAGTTGGAGAAAAAGCGCTGCCCACTTCATCTTCTCTTGACGAAGTCGTAGAGCTTGGATCAAGCTGTTCTGAAGAAGAAACAGAGCAAAAATTTGCTCACAGCAAACATAAATCGATATCTTCCACTTTTTATAATTATTGCGCAGAAAAGTTGGCAAAATTGGTTAAAGAAAAAGATTTAGATCAAAGTGAACTAAAAATAAACAAAAAATTTATATCTCAACCAACTTCAGCCGAAAAAAACAAGACGAAACAAGATTTAATTTCGGAGAAACCCAGATCGATAACAATTCCTAGTACAAAAGCTTCCATTTCGATAGAGTTTCGTCGTGATTTCGAAAAACCTAAAACGGTTAAAACCTATAACTCACAGTTTAGATCACACGGTCTGAACGAAGAAGCACCGCGACCACCGTCTCGTAAAGACTTGAAGAAACCAATCACAAAAATTCCGGCCATAAATTCGTTAAGTTTGCCTTCGTCAACGTCATTGCAACGTACTGCACTACCGCCAACAATGCCTAGAATAGCTTTTATAAACAAGAAACCTAAAATTGATATGACTAACGTGAATGGAGTGGCTGAAAAAGCTGGATCTATAAAATTAATACCGCCAAAGAATTGTAAGTATGAATTGTTGAACACAATTACTAATTGAGATTTTCTTTGTTTATTTTAAGGAAGATATTTCGTTGGTTTTTGTTTTATTTGATTTATTTGATCACTTTTAAGTATTAAAGTGAATCTGGCAAAAAATCACATTTATTTATATTAGGAACGCATTTACAGCATTTTTCCGACTTTCATGGATGTGTTTCGGATTTTTTGGAGTTATGAATTTTAAAGTTATTGAAAACATTGGAGGATTAGGTTGATATTTCTATAAGAATCTAATCGAAAATATTTATATTTATTTTGCAGAAACATAGTAATAGACTGCATTCCTAGAGAATAAGCATCTGTGTCTTACCAAATATTTCATAGGCTTCCTTTTTTCTAGGAATGTAATGACTTACAGCTTAAGCGAATTAAGTTTTGAGTTTCCAAGCGAAAAAATTGCATATACTAGCAGCAATAGTCGTCAAAGAATTCTAAAGAAAGCCCTTTTAAGCACCTTGTTCGAATAGTTTTTTGACTACTGCTATCTTAGGCTATATACAAGGTGTTTCTCACAATTTATCGAATTTTTGGATTAAATGAGTATTTGAGTACTTGTTTTTTTAACATTCAAAGTAATCTCCCTCCGAATGAGTGCTTTAGCTCGTTGGCCGGAATGACCTTTACGACGTCGGTGCACGCCTTTTGAATGGCCTCCATGGGTAATTTCAGCTTGCCAAACAAAAAAAGTCACATGGTGCCAAGTCAGGCGAATACGGCAAGTGGTTGATGGTCAAAAGATCGGCCACAACAAACGCCAACTTCTTCGCTATATTGTGGCCGATTACGACGGAGCAAAGGCCACATAACACAGGTCCATTAATTGTTTGGCCCGGTAGAACGAACTCTTGGTGAATAATGCCCTTCGAATCGTAAAAGCAAATCAACATTATCTTTACTTTGGCTTTTTCCAATCTTCTTCCATTCGGCACTTTGAAGCTTGGTTTTAGCATCTTATTGAAAACACCATGTCTCATCACCGTATTGAAAAGGAAGATTTGATCCTTTTTGACATCTTTTTAATGATGTCTTTCGAATGTTGAATCCGAAGCGCCTTTTCCTTGTCTTTCATTTGATGCGGAACAAATCGTGCACACAATTTTCTGAAGCCCAAATGATCGACCAAAATACAATGGATTGAGTCTTTGGACAATCCCAATTCCGATTCCATGAACCGCAACGACGATTTCGGTTCATTTTTAAGGAATTCACCAGAAATGTGTTCAATTATAGTTGTGATACATATACAAATGTTATAAGTGGCCCATGATAACGAAAATTAGATACAAATATTTGTGTCTACCTTTTTTTTCTTCGAAAAAAATTTAATAGTGAAGCAGATGATTTTTTGTGGAAAAATTTATATTGAAATATCCAATGAGAATAATAGGAATTTTTTTCTGAGGCTAATTTACAATTTTTAGCTAAAAGAGTGTAGAAGTTTCTTTTTGATTTTCATATATAGGTGATATTTTTCTGTTATCTATTTACTATATATAACTGTCACATCTCTCATCGATTACATACGCTCTCATCGATTATAGAACAGAAGTTATCCATAGATTGTAGTTATTTCACCATGCTTATTTCACCATTGTTATTTCACCATGCATAGAACCAAACAGCAGCAACAACAACAATACCACCTCTTTCTCTTATGCATGCATAATCACTCATTCTCTATGTTTTAGACTCACAAGCCAATGTTTTTTCCCCCTCTTGAATTCCGTTTCACTTTGCACAATATTGAAGTGGATAATGAACTATACACACACACACACGCGCTCTTGCCACTCTTTAAAAAGAATTTTTCATTATCTTTCATTTCACTCAACGTTTCTCCTTTCGTGCTATACACCTTTTTTTGTTTTCATTCCATAATTGTCTTCATAAAATATGCCAATGCGTTCCCGGTCGTCCAACAATGAAACATGTAAGCTATATATGCAGCCACTGATTTTTTATTGGCTGGGCTATATTCACTTCATCGTATAGCTCAAATATTTCACTGTACATACGGGACCGAAAGTGCTCTTCAACTAAAAACAAATACTTGGAAATAATCTTTTTCATGGAAATCTTTTTCATGGAACTTGGAACTCCTTATCATATGATTCAATTAGTATCCTACACTATTAGCGTCTTGAAAATCCTTATTAAGGGTTTATTGTATTTGCGTGCTGAGCCCGAAGTAATAGCTATTAACAGGCCAAATTCTTCATTTGATCTCTAGACTGACATTGTTGCTGTTACTTTGCTTTGTTACTTCTGTTCGCAGGTAGACACTGTATAAGTAGAAATTACCTATCGACAAAGACCTTGATAATGGCGGGGAAATACTCACCACTAAGCCAATGAGTTGTGACTATATTTCAATCTCTGAGAACGTCTTGTTAACTCGACATTCCTTTGCACCGACAATGTCCTTGTTATACGTATACGCAAATAGCATAACAGAATGTAGCGCAGCTTTTAATAGCTTCTGTTCTATACTTGACTTTTTCATAGGATGTTTCCGCCAAATATTTGCTAAAGAACCTCTCCACATCAAGCTCATGCCTTTCTTGCTCTCCTTGTAAGCAAAGACATCCTTGGCAGCCATTTCTATGGAGGGGGTGATACATCTTCACTACTCACATACATCTTTAGAAGATAGTGAGGCTTCCCGAGAGAGAGTCTTGCTGAGTAGGCTTTGACGGTCTGTTGTTATTGCTGCTTGCGACGGCTAGCTTTCCTTAAACTTTGATGATAGTGGTGTGAGTCGAAATTGGAACTTCGAAAAGTTGTCACTGGTCCAATTCGTAAGATCCTTGCCTTCATCAACTACAATTTTCTTAATTTGGTTGTCTATTTTATCGGGTATTGGCCATTGTAGCCTTTTCTACTCTACCGTCTAAATAAGCACTGAAAGCAAAAACCAACAAAAACTTATATGTTTTGCATAATTAAAATATATTTTACTATCCGGCCGGTTCCGGATTTCACTTTCGGTAAGATTTTGCGGAAGTGGATTCATTACAATTTAGTTGCATTGAGTAATATGAATTTTTCTTGATCAATGCCTGTCAGATATACATATATATATATATGTATATTAATTTCAAAATCGGTCCAATATTGAATCTTCTTATATATATTATTCTTATTTCCAAATACAGTACAACCACTACTGACGAATCGCTTTTCGGATGCGTTGGCAGCGTCAATGAATCCTAAGAAGGTTGTTAAGAGGAAACGCATCTTAACAAATTCTTCTCCAACTAGTAAAATTGTATCCACTAGCAACGAAACAACAAAGAACGTGCCGGCGAAATTTTATCAGGACACATTTGATGAGTCGAAGAGTTTGGAAAATAAAGCATTATTACTTAATGGCGAAGAAGATATTCCATTGAAAAAACTTAAGGAGGTTATAGCGCAGCAGAGAGAAAATACATCTGCTGGTCTTACTGACCATGAAATTGAAGAAGGCGAGTATAATAATGCGGTGGGCAAAGTGTGTAATCCAGGTCTTAATGTAGCGCGAGGCTTGCTTATGCTGCAAAGTCATCGTAGCGGCCCAAAGAAGAAGGTAACATGGCAGACCGATGACAAACTAACACAAATACGTTACTTTGAAGTCGATCCTTCAGAGCGCATCAATGTCAGCAAACAGAGGTTCTTAGAGTTACAACATTTGGAAAGATTTAGTGAACGTGACGCTATACATGTAGTGCGACGTGGTTTCAATGATTTAATGAAGTCTCAAACGCAATGGCGTCAGCTGATTGAAGTAGATTTTGTGCCTCCTCATCCAAATGGTAATCGTTCGTTACAGCGTATAGAGCGTGCTGCTCTGGAAGCGACAACATTGTGTACTCCTTATTTTTTGCAACAAATATTACCGGACAGCCCAGCAGAAGCGAAAAGAGAGCCAATTTCAGTTACTGAGACGAAGCTTATACCATTGGATGACATCACTGGAATAGAAATCGATATACATGATTTTACTGAGATACCATGGCCAAGTCCTAAAGGCATGGCGCCACCCACGGAACTGGTATTGGAAGCAATAAATAATTTTGTGGACGGTCTTGAGAACATCAATGGATCAACCAATTCATATACAGTTGGCAGCAATTCTTTTGGCAATAATAATATTGGCGATTTGAATGGAGCAAATAATTTTCATCAACAAACGACTCCTATGTGCTTTCAACAAGAAAATTCATTCATTGAAAATCAAAATGGTTCAACATGGCGACAACCGGATACCATAATGAATGATGGCTTTAATATGAATTTGAATATGAATGTCACAAATGGTGATACTATGATGTGTGGCTTACCACAGAACTTCTTAAATGTACCTTATAACAATTCGCTGTTTAATAACAACCAACGACCAACTGAAATTTTCGGGCCTGGCGCACAAGACTTCAATAGCATGCCACGTCCACTAATGAACCAAGGACCTCTTTTTGTCAATAATACTTATAACGACCGCAATGATATATTGTCCGGCCAAGGAAACAATAATCGCGAAAATAATAACTGGCTTATAGGCTGCAATAACTTTCAAAACAATGCTGGCGGTGGCGGCCAGTGGCGACCAGTACATGGTGGACGTAATGCTCGTAAGAAAGGTATATGTAAGGCATTCATGAAGGGTTATTGTCGCCATGGAAAAGCTTGCAAGTATAATCATCCTCAAAAAAATCGTATGTGAGTGAATGTTCTGCGGAAGTATTCTGACTGTGCCGATATTGGAATATTTACAACAGATGAAAAATACTTTAAATCTTAATAAAATATGCAAAATAAAGCTCTTAAAACGAAGTTATTTCCATGGTGAAACTTATTTTTGGTAGATTGACCAGACAGTATATCTCTTTTTCAACTTCTACCAGTTGCAGATCTTTTGTCCTTTTTTGGTGTGAAATATACATTTATAGATTTTGATGGGCTTTGGCCTACTCTGAAAGTTGGTCTATCTAGTTCTGAGTAGCGTCATCGGTGTCAATTTCATATTTGGAATTTGTCATAACTCATCAATCATTTGCGTAGGCAGCGGTAAGGGTTGGGCGAGCTGATATGCCAAGCAGCGTTCGGTGTTGGAACGTCGGCAGTGAATGGAGGACAGCTCTGTCCGGACTTTGACTCTGAAGGAGCGTCCTTCCAGAGAAGATTAAATCAGTGTGAAATAAGGTGGAGGCAATCCGTTTTTGACTTACGCGAGCAGTCGATCGAAAACTTGAAATTTTTTGCTCAAAGGCCTCTAGATACAACGATACTCGAGGTGATCATTTTCAATGGGTTGCGTGCAGAAGAGTTGTCAATAAGGAATGAGTATCAACTCTTCTCAGATCATATGCCTCTAGTGGTTACGCTATATTCCTCTCCCAGGACCAGGACTCCCATTAGATGCTTGCTTCCACCTTCTTCTAATATGGCTACATTTAGGGAGCTGGAGAAAAACTTCGATCTTAATCTTGAGATCCTTCAAACACAGTATATTGAAGATGCGCTTGCAAATCTCCTTAATAAGGTGCACGCAGCTGCCTTTATTGCTACATCCGAAAGTCCGACGCAATACACGCTCCCCCAGCTATATAGGTGAAGAGGAGACTTGGTTTTAAATTCGCTAAAGGAAAGGATACGTAAACTGGGCTGGCTGTTCTACAGCAGAAACAAGCTTTTTCTACATGTCATAGAATTTCTCTCTCACACAAACACACTGCTGGCCGGACAGATAGCCTCACGCTAAATCGACTCGTCTTGTCATGCTTATATCAAATAAACTTTTTATAAGGATTCTCTAATTTCTTCCTTTGTATATATTTTAAACAACTTCTTCTACAAATATTACACCAAACTACACAAAAAACAGATATTATACAAAACTCCGCCATGCCACAAAAGTCTAAAAAATTCGTCTATTTGTCATTTAGCTAAATTGTCAAATGTTTTGCGGAGAAGAACCATGTTGCTGCTACAGTTCTTGCCTCTTTTCTAATTTCTTAAATGGCTATGGTCATTTTTGACAGTTAGTCGGCGGTGCCTGTCAAAAATCCCAAAAGACTTACGAAGCGGAAAGTCAAACAAAAAAAAAAAAAAAAGGAGTCATATCAACTGCTGCTGCAACATTGATTTCTTTGTATGCTGAATGCATTGTTGCAAGCAGGAACTTTTTCACTTTTTCGGATTTTTATTGTTGCTGCTGGTATTTTTTTGTCGCCAGCTCATTTTTTAGTACAGCTATTTGTTGTCTTCATGCTGCTACTGCTGCAACTGACACTGACACTGTCCACCGTGTACAATTACTCACTCACTCATTCAATTTGATATGTTTGCACTTGTGCTGACTCTCCGTGCTCGATCCACAACATCCGCATCCGGTGGCATGTGGCGACAACTTACTACATTGTACTCCTGTTTGTTGTTGTTGTGCCACGAAATAAGTGTGACCACAGAGTGAGCGAAGGACATGCATGCACTCAGGTGAAAAAATTGCAATGTCATGCGAAGCAGCGACCAACGAGGCAAGCGAGTTTGATTTGGCACAAAAATTGGCTTCAAATGTCTTCATTCATTCGGGCAATTGAGGGACGCTCTTCTTCCTAAATGTTTGGCAAATTGTATTGATTCCATTTTGTGTGCAATTTATTCAGAAGTTCTCAACTAATTATGTACGATTTTTATTTATTTTTTTTTTCTAGTCTTGTTCGTGTCACCTGTCACGCTGTATGCGTTTAAATTGTGTCACACTTGATGCAAGTTAATCCATGACTGACGACGCAAGGCTAAAACTTGCTATAGAATATAAATAGCAGCAGCATGAAGCTTTTTCACTATTTTGCGACGTGGCGCATTCATTTCAATGTTTACCTTTAAAATATATACGAGTATATTTTGTATTTCGCATACTTTGCTTTTTATTTGCCAGCGTCGACGACGTAGTACGACGCATGAATGTAGGTGAAGGCCGTCACAGACACGTAAATGCAGAGCAATGTCCATTGGCACGCACAATGTCCTTGCGCAAGTGCTGCTGCATGTTATCCTTGCTTTTGCATTGTATTGCCAGAAATTTTGTCTTGCCTTTGATGGTGCTACTATATATTTTTATTTCTTCTTTTATTTTTGTTGTTGTTGTTGTTGTTGTTGTTGTAGCTGCTGTTAGTGCGTGTTAAAATGCTTGTTTGCAAATATTCCATATCATAGCTTCATGTTGTATACGATTCTAGTTGTTGCAGTAATGCATCCTCTTGCCACTTGTCGTCTGCTCACGGTTTGCAATATTAAATGCTTTGTGGCATGCACTTCACTAGAGCAGTCTGTCTTAGTTGGAAACGTGTTCAACTTGTATTGCTTGATTGCTTTTCAAATACATTGCTTACTACAAAGTACATATATATGTAGTAGAAATGTATCTTTTTTTCTATCCTTAATTTTTTGCTTTGCTATCTTCAGATGATTTTTAAGCTGTATAATGCGATTAAGACACGCAGCAATTTGTACAAGAGGTACACGGCAAATAGAAAAAGAGTTATCATTAGGTAAAACAGGAAATTTTTTTTATTTTTATTTTATTTTAGTAAGTTATACAGGGTGGTCTGTAACCCTTTTAACCTTTTTCTCTATGATTTCAGCCCAAGATGGCATCCGCCTTTATCTGGTTGAGCTGGCTCTGGGGGTGCGAAGTGTTAGATCACTCCGCTGCCGGAGCTTGAGTGCTTCGTGCGGCATCAAATGGATGTTTTTCTGTGGCAAACGACAGAGAAGGAGCAGCGATCATGTTTAGGTCAACGCTTCTGCACTTTTCTCTAAGATCTGTTGCCACAGAGAAAGTGCACTCGGCTTCAGCAGCCATCCATACTGTGTTCAGTGTAATAAACTTTGGAGCAGTACACTGTACACCGTGGTCCGTCTGGACAACTGAAGAGCTCTCCTCCATAGTGGGTTGGAAAAAAAGTCTTTTTGTCTTTCGCGCTATTTACTTTCAATTAGGTAAGTAGGTCGTTAAGTATTTGTCAGACTTTACGGCGTATGAAAGGCATGAGTGTCTAGTACTACGCTTTTTTGCCAGCATTGAGCTTGGATAATTCAGTTGTTTGCTACATCGCGTCGAACATGGAGGGCTCGAAGGAAGAAATTCGCCATATTTTATATTTTTACTAACTGAAAGCAAAAACGCATCGCAAGCGGCCAACAAAATTTGTGTTGTTTACAGGGCCGATACTTGTTCAATTCGCGTAGCACAACAGTGGTTCACTCGATTCCGTTCTGGTGTCGAGGAAGTAGAAGATGTATCACGCTTCGGAAGACCTGTCGACGAAGAAATTTATAAAAGTCAAGGCAGTCATCGAGTTAGACCGCCATAGTAGTAGCCGTACCATCGACCGGGAGCTGAATATCAGTCATATGACCGTTCAAAGGCATTTGAAGAAGCTTGGCTACACAAAAAAACTCAATATTTGGGTGCCACACGAATTGACACCAAAAAACCTCATGGATCAAATTTTCATCTGCGAATCGCTGTTGAATCGCAACAAAATCGACCCGTTTTTGACTGGTGACTGGCTATGATAACTTGAAGCGCAAACGGTCGTGAGAGAAGAATGGCGAAGCGGCTCAAACGGTTGCCAAGCCCGGATTGGCGGTCAGAAAGGTTCTGCTGTGTGTTTGGTGGTATTAGCAGGGAATCATCTACCATGAGCTGCTCCCCTATGGTCACACGCTCAATTCGGTCCTCTACTGTGATCAACTGTACCGCTTGAAGGCAGAAATCACCCAGATGCGGCCATCTTTGGCCAATAGGAGAGTTATTGTGTACCACACTTCGATTGTGACGCGCCAGAAGTTCCGGTAGTTCGGATGGAAGGTTCTTATGCTTGCATCTTATAGTTCGGACCTGACACCATCGGATTACCATCTCTTCCTGACAATGTCAAATGATTTAGCTGGTGAGAAAAAAGGAAAAGCCAAAAGGGAAGCAAGCTTCTAAGAGCGGGGCATAATGAATTTGAAATCTCATTGGCAACAAGTTATTGACCAAGTGGTTCAACGAGGTATCCTAATAGTAAGAGAGGCACACCAAGCAGCATTAACATCGTTCGGACAAAAGGCATTGTAGGTATCCATGCTGACATACGGGCTGTCGTTGAGTTTAGCACCGAACATTTGACGCTCATCAACACGCTGGATGCCGCAGCGATGGCATGTCCTGCAGCTGAGCGACTGATAACCAAGCTCACGAACTTGGAAATCTTTCAAGAGCAGCTGGAGCGATCGCTGACCATTGATTTGTTCGTCGGCAAAATGTAATCAACAGCATCGATTGCATGAGATTCTTCAACTCATAGCCGAAAGACTACGCAAGGCTTGCCAATACTGGCACAGACAGCGATGTAACGCACTATCTCTGGAGGGTAACATGCACCATTGAAAGGAGTTGCGTCAGGTAGGCGGTATTTGGTGTCAGAACGATCGGCGCATGTGTTTGCTGAATCTAGCTGGTTAGCAGGAAGTAATCTAGGTCCTTTCCCAAGCGCTCCAAATGGATCTGCCCATCAAGCCCTTGGAAGCCAGAGCTGAAACAGAGCGCCAGGCCACGATGTTATTTGCAATGCCAATAGCCATAGATTTCGTTGTGGAATAAGTGTTTCCTCTGCTCTTCAATTATATTTTATATAAAATGATGGCAATTTTTGTATTATTTACATTGCATAATAACCTGAAGCATAAAAAATTCCTTTGTCAGACTATTTAGTTCACCAAATAAAATACAATTTATTTATTTTATTGTAATTTTATGTTATTACAAATTTATTTCCTATAAAAATTCATAAAATTGTCCTTGAATATTGACTTATTAAATATTAAAGGCAATTTTAACATCATAAAAAAATATCTTTTCAAAAAGCAACATCAAATGCAAAATCGAAACGAAAACGTGTGCAAAATCATAAAGCAACCAGAGCGAATAAATTAGTTGAAAAAAAAAACGAACCATACTGAAAGGTAGCTAAGAGTTAGTGGGCACACGAACTGCCCATCTACTAAATGAACGACCAAATGCCCATTATTTTTACGCAAATATTGTAGTCAAACTGACCTAAATACGCGTCAGCTCGTTCAACGAACGAACGAACGAACGAAGGAATGAACGATCTTTACTTTATTTTCTCTAGGGCACTTATAATTTATTATTTGACCATGCCTGTCAAACTTAAATAGGTAAAAGAAGAAGAAGAAGGAATGCAGCAGCACAATAGAATGAAGAGCGACGAAAGAAAATTTTTATTGATGGCAGGACAGGCATTATATGAATTGGGTAGTTTGAAAAGTTCGAAAGAATCTGTTAAAATTAGTTAAAATAACCAAGGATTTGGTCTGTGTGGAATACCATTAAAAGCTACACCTCCATCTGAGTTTATGTAGCTGAAACTTTTACTTCAAACCATCTTCGAACCACTAAAAAAAAATTGCAGATAAAATCATTTTAATGTCACGCTAAAGGGTGGAGCCGCGCACATACTATGACCAATTCGTAATGCTTCTTAGGATACGAATCTGCAGAACCTGAATGCGTTTATAGTTAGATTTTGCAGCAATCCTCCATATTTGTATGCCGTATAGCCCTATGGGAGCAACGCATTGGCTTTGTGCAAATGTATGTAACAGGTAGAAATAAAGGTCGGAGACCCAAAAGTTATTCCCATTATGGTCAGGAGTTGATATAGCCACGTCCGTCTGTCCGTCCGTATGAACGAAAGGATCTCGGAAACGGTCATAGATAGAGACTTCGTGTTTTTTGCATTCGACTAGGACTGCTCCGGAATTTTACAAGTATATTTTAAAATGTTGCCCCTCCCCCTTCCCCATAAAATCACCACTAAGGTTAAAAATTTCTTCGGCACAAAAAAATTTAAATTAATTATGCCAGTGTAGAGATAACGTCCCTCTAAGCCAAAATCCAAAAAGTTCATTAAAATCGGATAATAAATGACGATTTTATAAGCAATTGAATATGAACGACCGATGATACTTTCGGCCCCCCTTTTCTTTTCATACATAAAAAAATGTTTTATAAGGCACTTATTCGTGCAGTGAGAAGTGGTCGTAAGCTTGGTCATAAGCTAGGGAAACATTTAATGTGTTTGTTAGGTGACCTGTACTGGTACAGGGTCTCTTACAGTCGGTTACGCCCGATCCAGTGTTATGCTGAGATACTTTACCTGTGAGGGTTGATCCAGAGTGATTCCTTCCAATTGTATAGGTGGGTTTCTGATCGACTATTGTTAAAGTGAAGCAGTTTGCCAATGTGTTTATATACTCTTGAAGTCCATTTGCAATATTATCTGCGTAAGCGTCAAGGATAGCTTTGCTGGGGGGCTCCATTTGTTGCTCGTTAGTACAAGCTAGATCCGCTGTATATATGGAGTAGAGCATTGAGCCAAGCATACTGCCAATAGCCGATTGACTACAAGCCGCTTTCATAGTTTGCATAAGGATGGAAGGTCCTTATCCAAAGAATAATTGCTGCCATTTTCCACTGTCTTGGAAAGGTTTGTATTCTGAGTATACCATTAAATAATAATGCTATGTAAAAAATGCCAATTCCAGGAGCCTTATTTATTGGCAGTGTTTTAATTACCTAAGCTATCTCCTCAATTCTGATGGGCCTAATGGGGAGAGATATGTGCAGCGGTGTATGTAGGCTGTCCTTAGTTTCGCTGACCTGTTGTAAAACGAGCTTCCAAGTGATGAGCAGCAGCATTACAATGTGCCATCTCATTCTTAGCCAATCCTGAAGCGCTGTCTTTTGAGCGATTTGGTAAACTTCCAAAGGGAATAGTTAGCATCAACGGTGTAGTTCATAGCCGCTAATTTTCGAAGATCTCTTAAGACATTTCTCAGCTGTTTTGGTGTGAGGTTCCATAGTATACGAAACCAAGGGTCTTGAGATCGATTTGCTCTTCTTCAAAGGCGTCTTTTAGTTGCAGAAAGCTCTGTTGCCTCCCTTGTTTATCTGATGCCGTATTCTATGGGACCTGGCGGGGGGATTGGAATAAAATTTAAATTCAAGTAGAACATAAAGTAAAATCCTGGTATGAATCTTTATATAGCTAAAATTGCGTTTGATGTTATGAACAGTTTGGATGGGCACTGCTTTCTAATTTAAAGAGACGATTAAGCTAACCATTATTGGATTTGATTTCTTCAATTATTCACACTTCATTCAGCCGAATATGTAGTATCTACCATGTAGCAGTGGCTATAGGTTAGATATAATGGATCGCTGCAATATAAATCCAACAATTATAGGTTTTTCTATTGTGTGTAGGTACGGTCTGTTCAGATATATGGTATATTTATCATATTATCATATAAATAGTTTCAAATATGAATAAATTTCAATTAATACTGACAGAAACTCAATGGAAATTGTCTGAACATACCTTTTTTTTGCCTTATAACTCGCACAGTTATTCAACCCACTTTTTATTAAGTCTATATTAACCCAATTTAGTTAAAACTTTATATCTAAGAGTGTTAAATATAGATCTTTCGAATTTTCGTAGCAATTTGGATTATGATGCAGTGAGTTGCTAGCCTGCTGACCTATTCTCTCACGGGATATAAACTTTTCTTTAGCCATATAAACTTTTTCTCAGACAGACAAATATATGTATGAACAAACGATCGAAAATGTCTAATAAGATCCGTCTCGTCTTTATGATCACGAATAAATTTACTTTATCGGGTCTCCTCTTTATTAAATACATTTTGACATTTCATCAAACCCAATACACCACTGATACAAATATTTTTGTACAGACGTAATAAGTTACAAATTTCTTTAAACATTTGTAGACATAGTATGCCTTGACTTTACTTGTCAAACTATCTTAGCTCAGTTTGTAATACGGAACAATTGATACACATCAACGTCTCGTATTAGACATTTCGTGAAATTTTCAACCGATTGCAATAAAAGAATTTAAGCAACGCCATGGACGATAATACCGAAAAGAAGGAAAAACCACCTGGTCGCCCCATGCGTTATCCGTATACTTTTACGGCTAAAATTGCACAATTTCCGTTGAAGTATTATATCAAGAATCAATGGATCTGGCGTTACTACTTCATTGCAGTTGTCGCTTGCATTCCAATCTTCTATAAGATAAGTCGTCTATCCAATTCAGCGGAAAACAAGAAGGCCTGGGCTGATACGAAGGCTAAGGAACGCGCCGCGGAACATCATTAGACGAAACAATGCAAACTGGATTGGATCGCTGAGAAGGCAACACAACATACACAATACACACAAAGAAGACATTTCTAAAGCATTGACAAAAGCGACATTTGCTGAGGAAGCAAGTATTCATGTACAACAACAATTTACACATACAAAGAAGACAAAGAGATCTAAATCATTGGCAACAACAAAATTTTCTGGATTTCATCTGGTATTTATAATAGTCGGGAGAAAAATATGATCTACATATAATACAAGCAAATTACGTAACGTTTTCAATTTCAAATCGCTGCAAAATGATTAAATGTGAATAATTTTAATTTCAATAAATTTTGACATTTTTTTCAAAGAGTATTTGTGAAAAACGCACAAAAGCACAAAAGCAAAATTTTGACAAATCAAGGCTTACTAAGAAAAAAAAAAAAATGAATTATCTGCAGATTGAACTGTTGCCACTTAGACTTTTGTGTATTTCGTGCTCATCCTATGGGAATGTGTTGAAAGACTGTCTTTTCTCGTTTCGGCTCAAAAATTTCAAACAATTTGAGGACTATTAACACAAAGTGTAAAGTTGGTTGAATTAGGACATTTGGTGATATGGATTGAAGCAAGTAGAGACTAAGAGGGTGCTAAAAGGGTTGCAGGATCAATAAATTATAACCTGTACCGTAGGGAAAGAGTGCGTGTTAAGTTTATACAAACGTATGCAACAGGCGAGATGAGGTAGCTGCCATATGATAAAGCTTTTCTTGATCAGCATTAATAGTCGAATTGATAGAAATATTTCCAACTGACCCGCTGTCTGGATTTCCGTATGAACAGCGCCAAGACGGAGATCATTTGTGAAACGGAGTGGTATTGAAAGGCCTTAAGAGCGTAGGAGATGCGGTTCTTTTGGGTTCTTTGTGGTAGACTGTTGGGGCATTCCTTTTTTTTCGAATGAAAGTTTAATCAATCAATTCAGATTGAAGGCGATTTCGGTGTGTTTTGGCACAAATACTCCACAGCTGCACTCCGTAGCTCAGATGGAAGCAACGGCAAATGTGTAGACAGTACTTTTGCAACGCAGGGCTAGTTTGTTTACGCGTGTTTACCAGCCAGTAGAGTTGTCTCATTCTGAGCCAACAAAGTCAGGCCAAGGTTTCTGTTCTCATTTGCCAGCGTGAGGACGGTGTTGTTCAGTCAGACATTGGGAGGACTACTTCTGCATAGTGTGATGCACTTGGCCGGATTTATTTTGATGTTCCACTTCGGGGTACAGTGATCAAGCGTGTGTACGTACTCCTGCACCCCGACGGTCGCATCATAATCGCACTCGAATTATACAGAATCGATGGTGCGATGCCAGACCCCTTTTTTGGGGTCCATTTTGTTTACGCAAGGCTCAGGGAGACCGGCTGTAAATCACGAGTACAGAAGCGTATTCAGCACGCTTCATTGTGGGACAGCAGAGTTTTCACATGCAAGTTGGACTGCTTATCTCGCACTTTCACCTGGAAGCGGTGTTCTTGCAGATAAGATCGGACTATCAGAAAAATGAGTGCACCTTGATCTTAGCCATGAGTCCGGGCATGCCACATTCCATCGAAGATTTCGTGCACATCGACAAATATTCCATTGCAGTACTCCTTGTCGTTAAAGGGCTTCAAGACATGGTTCACCCCTCTGTGGACTTGCTCTATTGTGCCATGACCAGATCTAAAGGCGAATTAGTGGTCAGGCGGGGCTGTTCGATAGGCTATCAGCTTCGTAACTCACGACTCAAAAGTGGGGCATTCCAAACGAGATGTTTTATGATTAAGGGGCTATTGCAGGATTTCAGATGGACTCTTTGTGGTGGACTCTTTGTGGTGGACTCTGTGGTGGACTCTTTGTGGTGGATTATTTATGGTGGACTATTTGTGGTGGACTCTTTATGGTGGACTCTTTGTGGTGGATTATTTATAGTGGACTATTTATGGTGGACTCTTTGTGGTGGACTATTTATGGTGCACTCTTTTTGGTGGACTCATTGTGGTGAAATATTTATGGTGAACTCTTTGTGGTAGACTCACTGTGGTGGAATATTTATGGTGGACTCCTTGTGGTGGAATATTTATGGTGAACTCTTTGTTGTGTACTCTTTGTGGGTGGTGACTGTATTAATATTGATTTAGATACGTCTCTAAAAAGAAACTTGTGACCTTTTAAAGAATTTTGTAGTTCGAAAAATTTTAAGCGGTAGGTTTCTTAGGCTGTGTTTGTTTTAGGGAAGTTATGACATGATCGCTCCTGAAGGCGCACGTGGGATGAATTTTTTTATATTAATAATTCGGATTCGGGTTTCTTTTTGATTGAATGATTTTTTCGTAGATGTTTTTTAACGACACGTTTGGAGTTCAGTTTGAGTTTCTGACTGAGGCAAATATTTTTCTGAGGACGATTTGCATGGTGTTAGCTTCGCATAGAAGGTTTTAAATTGGAGTTGAGCGTATGGTGCCGAAGGTTAATCTTACAGCTGATTGGTAATTTGTTTAGTGAGGTTTTAGGAATTCTTTCATAGAGATGTAGGCAGTTGCAGTTGTGGGTAAGATTGTCTATACCCAAATGTTGGTTCCATTTGTATCTATTGTGAATTGAATAGAACAGAAATATCAATTATTTTCCGGCGAATTCAGTGGTGTTTCCACTTAGCGATGGAAAGGATGGCACCTTAGTTGCACCGTGCCTAAATATCTTCAAATAGAATATTAATGTTGGGGCTGAATGTCAAATGCTGGTTGTTCATATAATAACTATTGATCCATCTAAAACTGTATTAGCTTTTATATACATTTTCACAGATTGTTCATACGACCCAGTGTACAGCATTGTATAGAAGAATAAGCAAAAAGTAGTAGGTACGCCAAAGAATGCAAAGTATGACCTTAAGCTTGTAGTTTTTTTCGAATATTTTTCAAAGCGGTGAAAGTTTTAGTTTCGGTTTTTTTTCCAAGTCGAATATAGATAAATTTTTTCTTCGACGAATATTTTCTGGACTCGTTGGAAACTTTTGCATTGCCGCTTGTCTGTTTTACTTGTATTCGCTGCCACTCGAATCGACTCGACTTGACTGGTTTAGGCTGCGTTGGACTTGTAAAAGTTCAATAAATGTTCACAGGCACTTGAGGCACTTTCGGTATTTTTTTATATGAAAGTTTAATGCAAGCATATTTTGTATACCCTGCAACAAGGGCATACGAGATTTGTGGAAATGTATGTAACAGCTTAGATATGATAAAGGAGCAACATCTAAGGTTCAATCGATGTAGGTTTTTCCGTCAAAATGCACTAAGAGGACATAACGCCACGCCCATCACAAACACAATAGCCATTGCGCTATTTCTTTTTCTATATAAATTTAAAGACAGAAATATATGTATTACGAAAAAATTAGCAGGGTATTTGAGTTTCGTCTACTCACTACTGCTTTATTTCTATTTTGACTATATTCAGTTACAAGCAGAAAATATGTGTGGCTGGTCAATAGCAAACAGTTTTGCTCACTCGATTGTAAGTCGAAAGCATCGCAAGAAGATTTTGCGGCCAGTACAGACGAATTTGAAGAGGCTCAAATGTCGACTTGAGTAATGCTTGAGGCCTTAAAAACAAACATACTACAGTACAATGAAAGAATGCTAGCTGCTGTAGTTAGGTACACATGTTTATTTTTAAAACATAAAGGGCAGAAAAAAATGCTTCTTTCTTATTTGAACCTTTGTGCATTTTTATTCATGATATACAAGGCTTTTTGCTATTTTTATTTTGTCATGTTGGCTCGTTACATTAAATTTTATTGTGTCGCCCAAAACCAGACGACATAACTTAGATTTACTTACACATATAGTCGACTCGTATAGTATCTAAAATTCCAAAAGGAAAAAAAATAATCTTTTACTTAGGGCATTTATGTGAACGAGATTTGTTACAGACAAAGTTTTCTAGTAATTATTTATTGTATGGAAATTATTCTGAAAGTAAGAGTACTTTTGTTCGCTAGAGATGTGAATGCTTAGTTTGTATACAACATCTTCAATTTTGGCGAACGATAAAGACGGATTTAATATTTCCACAACTCTCAGGATTCATTGTTAAAATTCTTTTCGAAATGTATTTTGATGCTCTATTTCTACTGAAATCTTTAATCTACGTTGACTTCCTGTCCATCACTGAGCCTAAAAAAATGCTTAAACAATTTTGAACTTTTTTTTTTGTACCTAACCATTCTGCATAGATATTTTATTTTCGATATTTCATTTACAAGTCTCGCATGATTCATGTGATGAAGAGTTGATGAAAATGTCTTTGTCGTTGTTATAAAATGGCTTTTTTCCTTGACAGACAGACAGACAGAGGAACAAATGCATGCAAGAGCACAAACAATAAAGTGTATCGCATATTGAATATAATATCTTGCGGCTATTTGTCCTTCACTGGCATACGATATGAAGGCAGTGCTTGACAGAACCTTCATGCTTCATTTTGTTTGCCTAGCTCGAATTTTTAAATGATATGCTTTGGAAGGATAACAGGCATTCTACCAGGCAACAGCAGTTGACATCATAAACTACAATGAGGGAAAGAGAGGGAGAGAATGGTAAGCAAATAAAAATTGTTGAACAAATTTTTTTTGAAAATTAAATTCCATTTGAGTAAACATTTAAATATTTGAAAAGTACTGCACGAGTTAACTGGCCATCAAAAAATTTAAATTTTAACGCCAGGGTATAAAATCAGGAGAAGACACAATAATTCAAACAATTTTCAGAATATCTGCATCATCTTCGTAGTAAGCGCAGCCTACTATACTAAAAGGTGACCAAAATCTCGGAGTTTCAGTCGATTAATAGGAGTTGCTTTCGCCAGGAGTGCGGCAAGTCGGTTTCGATGGTTCAGCAGGCGTTCACTATATCTACTGAAGAAAAAGCACAAAAGCGTAAGCTCTACGAGCGAAGCATTGATATCTCTGTGGAACGTTGTATTTTTTATATGCCAAGGAAATCCAGTAATCTTGCATCGTCTGAATTTTATTTCGGTTTTATTTTTGGCTGCAATACCCCTTACCTGGTTGCCATATTTCCAGATCGGTGTTATAGTCTGCTTATAAATGGTTAATTTGTTATTCAGAAAGCGCCTGCTTCTGCTGGATAGTAGCCATTGCAGTTTGTTTATTCTTGTAGTCTAGATATGGTCATTAAAAGATAGGTGTTTATCCAGAATAAGGCCCAGATACTTGAACTTATTGGAATGACGTAAGATAGTTCCATTAAGCTGTACTGTAGGAGGAATGCTCCTCCTTAAAGTGTAGCATACGTTGCTGTATTTGTCACTATTTATCTGAACATCCCACCTCCTTGCCCAACCCTCTAGTAGGGAAAGATAATCCTGTATGCTATGGGCAGAGTTTTGCTCGCTAATAGATCTGCTCAGAATGCATACATTATCAGCAAATGTAGCAATCATCATTTTCGATGCGTTACGTCGGATAATCTGTTAGCGAAGAGTCTCTCCCAAACTTTCAAAAACGTCGGAAGAATACTGATTGGTCGGTATGATTACTTTTCGGTTGGCCGGACTTGTGAATCATTGTTATCGCCGGCGTTTTCCAATCCGTAGAAAAGGCTTGCACTTTTATTATAGCATTGAACAGCGTTACTAAGAAGAGAAGGGCATTTAAGGGCAGAGCTTTTAAGATGGCTTTGCATCTATCCATCTATTCATCTATCCATCTATCCATCTATCCATCTATCCATCTATCCATCTATCCATCTATCCATCTATCCATCTATCCATCTATCCATCTATCCATCTATCCATCTATCCATCTATCCATCTATCCATCTATCCATCTATCCATCTATCCATCTATCCATCTATCCATCATCCATCTATCCATCTATCCATCTATCCATCTATCCATCTATCCATCTATCCATCTATCTATCCCTCTATCCCTCTATCATCTCTCCATCTATCTATCTATCCATCTATCCATCTATCCATCTATCCATCTATCCATCTATCCATCTATCCATCTATTCATCTATTCATCTATTCATCTATTCATCTATCCATCTATCCATCTAGCCATCTATACATCTATCCATATATCCATCTATACATCTATCCATCAATCCATCTATCCATTTATCCATCTATCCATCTATCCATCATTCCATCTAGCCATCTAGCCATCTAGCCATCTAGCCATCTAGCCATCTAGCCATCTATCCATCTATCCATCTATCCATCTATCCATCTATTCATCTATCCATCTATCCATCTATCCATCTATCCATCTATCCATCTATCCATCTATCCATCTATCCATCTATTCATCTATCCATCTATCCATCTATCCATCTATCCATCTATCCATCTATCGTTGCATCTATTCATCTATCCTTCTTGTCCAGGAGCTTCAATCTTTTTAAGACTGTTTGTAACATTTGAAATCTCCATTAAGGAGTCGGGAGAAATTAAAATATCCAGCTGCAGTGGAGATTCTAACGATGCCTCAGTAATTGAGACTTCATTGATTGAGTTGAGGTTCAATGGCCTGAAGCGCTCAGCGAGGTGTTGTACGAATACGTTAGCATGCTCCACTTCGAGTTGCCTTCCACAATAAAAAAGTTGCACCGTTGTCTGTGTCCATATTTTTCAGCATATTGTCGAAGAAAGCTTCTTTAAGTTCAGATGCAGGCCTTTTTAGCCATTCTGTCTAATCCATAGGCTGGTGTTTGCATAGGTATATCCTTTTTAAACGGTGCTTCCTACTTAAGAGAGCGCAAAGTTCAGAGGTTAATGTGTACATACCGCGAACATGTCTTAGAGGTTTGGCCCTATTTCGACGAGATTTAGCTGCTGCTTCATATACCTTCCTGGTTAATAGGTCAAGTGCGAAGTGTACATCATCAGTAGTGTCAGCAACATATCCGGATAAATTTCATTGCTTAGATACCTCTGCAAAGCACTTATGTTTGACCTTGAAGGTTATGTCAGAGGTAAGTGGTTCGAGGTAAGTGGTCCGAGGTCAGGTCCATGTGGTCTTAAATATTTAATTTCCAGCGAGGAATGCCTTTATACACATCCTGACTGGTTGTTTGCACGGTAAGGGTATCTGGTTGGGGCTCCGGTTGCCAGAACATTGGCGCTAGAGGACAAAACATAATCAGCCTTATGTTCCTTAACTCTGTTTTCACCTCCCAGACTACCCCTTAACCTGTGCGCATCAGCTTTCCAGTCCTCCGAAAAGTGAGGAAAACTCGTTATTGGGCTATTTGAACTTAGTAGGGCATTAATGGCTCCTAGCTCTATATTTCCAACACTGGTGATACGAACGGGTTGCGTGCAAAGAATTTTACTTCCTATGAGTACAGCAACACCGCATTTACTTCATGAGTTGGGATGATTAGCTGGGTATGAGCTGTAGCCGTAAATCTTGGGTGTACTGCAATGTTATAAACGGTTTTCACTTAGTTTCCTAGCTCTTTATTTTTATACTAATAGTCAGATAGTCAGATAGACGGACATAAGAGGTCTATTTTGCCTCCATTTGCCTGTTACATATATTAGGTCAAATATAAAATATCAATTAACCTTTTCACTTAGTACAGCGTATAATAAAAATAAGCCAGCATGCGGAATGCAGTGGCAAATAGAATAAAAAGTTTGTCTTCACTTATCAATTAAAACTTGCTGGATGACAAATCCGGAATCAGCATTTGATCTTTAACCTTTCATTTTATTTTTATTTGAAAAAGTGCTACACTAGTCAACAAGTGAACACAAGCTGTTCTATCTTTTGGGGTTTTCAATAAAATTAAACTGAAAAGTTAGTCCTCAATATTTGTGTTTCAAGCTTTTAATCTTTCGTATTTTCGATTTTTTAAGAGGGAAATCCCGCTTACAGCCATTGCTTATCATTTAAAAATAATTGAAATTCTTTATTTAAATTAAATTTTGCATCTATTTAGCCATTTATGCATTAATAATTCAATTTTTCATAAAATTTTTTTCAAAATTCATAAATTAATCAATTATATTCATTGGAAAGCAAAATCTTGTTGTCTTGTGTTATTGATTGAACGCCACTCGACGATTTTAAGCATGCTGAAAAAATTTGTCAAGGATCATTCATTCATGCGAATCAAGTGCAATGCGATACTTTACAGCGACAAGCATGAACAATAAAAATTCATTGAAATTTATTTTCTTTTTTCCGCCAATGAAACTTTGAGTGGATGAAAGCTATTGTATGTAGTTGTTGGCATTGTCAACGTTGATGCTTTTATCTCAATCAGGCGACCTTGTCCTTCATCAAGGAAGCGACTGTATTAGTTAAAACTTGTTAGCTGTGCGTCGACGTGCAGTCATCAGTGATATTGAAAGTTGTTGAAAAAATTTCACAGAATTTTCTAAATATATTTTGTATATATCTATCTGGCGCTGCTGATGATGACATTGATGGCGCCGGGTATTTGATTGCAGGCACTCCTTACTATTCTCTAGTCTTACTATGTATATATGCATATAACGATTTGAGCAGTATATACGTATCTATACATAGCCGTGCACTTACAATAATACGTAGTAGTTTAGCAATAGTTTTTGCTGTTATTGCTCGCCGGTGCAATTTTTAGTATTTGGCTTGTTTTCGTGTGCAGCTGCAAATAAAAAAAAAAAACACTTTTTGTTGTTTTTATATATTTTAACGATTTTGCAATGACCCAGTTTGCCCAGTTTGAGTGTATATGTATGCTGAAATTGTTTATTTGCCTTGTTGGAAAAACCAAATAGTGAATAAATAATACTAACATATAAAAAAAAATCTGTGTTTATGTAGCTGAGAGAAGTTTTTGAACACATTTTGTTTTTTTGAGGTTCGCATGCACGTATAGATTGTTTAGTTTTTTAATTAAATATACGTCTGTAGCTTTTTAATCGTATTACAGGTAAATTATATGTTTAAAATTTTATAAGTTTAATGCAAATAAGTTTTGGTCGAAAAGGCCTTTGGGTAACAGTTGAGAATGATGATGGCCATAATACACCTCCACTACATCACGTTGAACTTGCTTTTTTGGGTTATAATAGTTACCTTCCGTAAGGTAATCGTGTGCTTAGACGTTCCAAATTTGTAATACATAACCGAACTGAACCAAGTGCAGTCAAACGCTCCAAATATAACATGTAACAGTCGGGACGAACGCGAGCTGTTAGAGAGCGATATCGAGCGAGAAACGGAGAGAGGAGAAACGCCTTTCCAGACGCAAGAAAAAGGAGCAAGAAAGGCGGGAGTTTGAGGATGTTGAGATGTTAAGTGACAGAAATGAAGCTCGAAAATTCTATCAAGAGGTCAAGCGTCTGACTGAGTAAGTTTCTGTAAGGATGACAATGGATATCTGGTAACGGATGAGCAGGAATCACTGAGATTATGGAGGAGTCATTTCTCTGAAAAAAATCTGAAAAAAAACAAATCAGGCCATAATGGGTTGCCAGCTGAGTTATTCAAGACCGGCGGCAAAAAGTTGATTATGAGTATGCACCAACTTTTATGCAAAAAATATGGTCCCATGAACGCATACACAATGACTGGAATCTCAGTGTTCTCTGTCCTATCTTTAAGAAAGGAGACCCCGCTGCTTGCGCCAACTACCGCGGAATAAGTCTCCTTTCCATTGGATATAAGACTCTGTTGCGCGTATTGAGTAATAGGCTGAAGCCAAATACCGGATTCACTGATAGGACGATATCATTGTGGCTTCAGACCAAAAAGGTCGACCAGTGACCAAATATTCACATTACGCCAAATCTTGGAAAAACCCCTGAGTTCAACAAAGACACTCGCCACCTATTGGTCGACTACAAAGCCGCTTTGACGCCCTGTCTGCACTAGGTATCCCGACAAAGATTGTCCGTCACACAAAGCGTTTTCAGGGTAGGGAAAAGTCTCTCCGACCCCTTTGATAATAAGAGACGTTTCAATCAGGGCGATGCTCTGTCGTGCGATTTTTTCAATCTCCTGATGGAATACATCCTACGCCAATACCCGTACATACAGAGTATGTCAGGTTCGATCTTCCAAAAGGAAGTGATGCTGCTCGCTTACGCCGATGACATCGATATCATCGGCGAGTCAGCAATGCGTTCTTGGAGATTGAAAAACAGTCTCGGCTCATGGGTTTAGCGGTGAATGAGGACAAGACTAAGTACTTGATGTCCTCTCGCACTTCGTCAACGCGTCTTGGACCAGAGATAACCAGTAACAAGAACGTCAGCCTGGAGATCAGGCGAAAAATCACGCTTGCAAACAGATGCTTTTTTGAGCTGAGCAAGCAAATTAGAAGTAAAGCCCTCTCTCGACAGAGGAAAATAAAAATCTATAAGACGCTGATACTGCCGGTCCTATTGTATGGCGCAGAGGCATGGACCGTAATGGAGTCGGACGAGACAGCGTTGGAAGTCTTCAAGAGGAAGATTCTTCGCAGGATCTTTGGTCTTATAAGAGTCGTCGACGAGCTTAGGTGCCGTATGAAACGCGAGCTGTACGAGCTATTCGATGAGGTTGACATAGTCCAGCTTATAAAATTCCAGCGGCTGCACTGGGCTGGGCACCTCATTCGAATGGATGAAAGAGCTCCAGCACGCATGGTTTACATGGGCGGCCCAAACTTGATTGGTGGACGCCGACATAGAGGACGACCGGGCACTCTATGGAATGACCAGGTATGCAGACATCTCTCCGTACTTGGCATTCAAAACGACTGGCGCCAGCGCACACAAGATAACCGGCCATGACCAGTAGATGGTTGACGGTCATACGGTTTTAAAAGAGGATATATCTAACCACTTAAAGGTTATAGTCTGATATTTTTGACCAGCATTATTTGCTGAGGTCTTGCAATGGCGGGAAAAAAATCGAAAAAACGAGAAAACTACAAACTATTTAACAGGGTAATGTGTTTACCTATGTATGTATGTGTCACATACACCCAGTTTAACAGATAGAAGGCTAGAGGGACGGCATGGCTAGATCAACTTTTGTAATATAGGAGTTCCTCCACGAATCCTTAATTGTAGATTGTGTTAGGGAGCAACTTTAATAAATATTTTTATTTACAAATACATTGCGACACAAATCATAAATAAGTCTCAATTCTGTTTACTTTTAACAAAAATTAATTACATATTTTTAAACATGAAAATAAGTCAATATTACGCAGCTTCGACTACGTCAAATACTTTATTTGTCAATTTGTTGTTTTATACAAAGAAAAGTCCTTCTTTGTATGCAATTTATTTGCTCAATTAAAATATAACTTTACAAAGTCAGATACAATACAATAAGTAAAAATTGCCAATATACATTTTCATTAAGCAGAATTTTACAATATTAAAAATAGAATTAATGAATATTGAAAAAAGGAAAGAATTATTCTGACAATTAAGAATAAGTACATATTTTTGCATGCCAAGTAGAGATGTGTGCGGAAGATGCATGTTTGAAAAAGCAATTAAAAGTAAGTTCAAATACGTAATTAAACTATCAATTTTTTTAATGTATTTCTTTATCTTAAGAAGCGCGGGTAATTTTTTAAAATGATTTCTTAATTTTTTTGTCGTGCGTGTTTTCATTATTTGATCACGAGCACGCACCATATACAGTTTTGGTACACACCGACTTACGTCCAGCACTAATTCCTTGTCAACTTAAGTGTTTCTGTGCATACAAAGTTTAAAATGAAATTAATTTAATTAACTTTTCATATTCATGAATATACACGGTGCAAAAAGCCTTCATGCTTATATTGCATTCTTTCAGTTACAAAAAAAAATATATACACAAGCTTAAGTAGACTGAATGTTTGTCTGTTCATTGACAGTTGCCGTAATGCTCTGATTTAAAAAAAGAAAAACAAGTTAAATGAAAAGATTGTGAGTGGACGACTTTAAAATACCTTCCGCTCTTGCTACAAAATTTCATAAAAATGTCATAAAATTCTTAAAAGTATGAATAAATAAAAAAAAAAATATTCCCAAATATCACAAAATCTCTACGGCGGTCAGAAGTCAAGAAAATATCGACATAGCTTTTGAGCAATGCTCATTCTACCTGCTACCTTTGTGGGTTACAGCTGTACCAAGCATAGCCGTTTACTCGACTACAAAATACTCTACATACTTTTTTGGTAAAGAAACAAAAGAGCTAGAAGGCTTTCTCTATATATAAAGTACCAAATGCATTTAACTTTAACAATCATATGTACATTAAGGACGAAATTCTAGGGAAAAAGCGGCTCAACACTACTAGAGTTGCGACTGTCTTGCCTGCCGCTATATGTATAGTAAATTTCTGAACGATCTTGCTAACCAAAAACACTTCGATTTTAATTAAAAAATGTTGAGTTGTCTATTTTTTTTTTTAATTATGAACTATGTCAAGTTTGTAATTCCAGGCTACAGATAAAATTTTACATTTAGTATGTGCTCATACCATGCAAAACTTATATACCTCTTCAAATAAACAATTTACAGTGTATATAAAATGATGATTTTTAATGAAATATTTATATGCTATATTTCCGCTGGCGCACGTTTGCTGCATGCAGATCCATTACACTGCGTTTCTTTGTTTACGGCAGAACGTCAGCAGGAATTATTATCCTATATAAATAAGAAATAAGTATGTCGTATTTTTTTCACTTTTAAATTAATACACAATTAAATCTATTTTAATAACTTTTATATAAATATTTATTTTATTTTTACTGAGCAAATAAATATTTATTTGCATTTTATTATTAATATTTTTTTGTTTGCTTTTTTGTTGCATTGGAACTCCCTTAATTCGACATTAATTTGAAATAAATTCATTTCGGTGTATTTAAATTTATGCATATTTGGCTTACAAAACAATTTTAATGAGTTCATGATTTTTATTTATGACACGCACACACACACACACACACACACATTAACAAAACTCATTGATTCAAATGCATTACGTATACGCAAATTAATTAATCGCTCGGGGCATCGATTGCATTTTGCGCATCAATAATTTCCTCCAATCGCAGCTGTATGAATTGTTTCACTATATAGATTGAATATATTCAACGATTTGCACTCATTTGCTGCGATTCGTTGCCATTTTGTCGCTATTACTTTATTTTTTCTCATGAAATTATATTCAATTAAGCTTATGATTGCTGTTGCACTTGCAAAATATTGTTTCGCTTCTGGAAACATTTATTTAAACATTAATTTTACACTAGGCCGCTGTGCCTCCCATTGCATTGGCAAATAAATATATTTTGTATTTTAAAATGCATATTAAATATTGACAACTTTATATTTACATAATTAATTTTATGAATGTGCATGTGCTTAATATGAACTATTTATTTGACTGCTATATACTAAACGGGAGTACATAATGCACTTTTTTTTGCAAAAATAATTTTTTATATATTTGAAGTGTTTAATATTTTAAATATTTATAAGAATAGCAATTATTGCGACTTAAAATAGTTATTATTAAATGCTCATTTTGTTCATTTCAAGTGCAAAAATAACAATTTTCAAATAAATGCATACAAAATATATTTTTAAGCTTAAATTGTTGCTATTATAAATCAGTTTAAAAACGAATCAGAGATCCATAAATATTTTTATAAATATCATTCTTATAGAGTGGAAGTACCTTAAAGGACAAAAAGGTATTACTTTCTTACTTATATGACCGTCAACGTCTGCCGGTCATGGCCGCGTCTAGTAAGGCGCGCCAGCCTCCATAATCTTATGTGCGCTGGCGCCAGTCGTTTTGAATGCCAAGTACGGAGAGATTTCTCCATACCTGGTCATTCCTCTATGTCGGCGTCCAACAATCAAGTTTGGGCCCCCTCATGTAAACCATGCGTGCCGGAGCTCTTTCATCCACTCGAATGAGGTGCCCAGCCCATTGCAGCCGCTGGAATTTTATGCGCTGGACTATGTCAACCTTATCGGTTCATACGGGACCTAAACTCGTCGCCGACTCTAATAGGACCAAAGATCCTGCGAAGAATCTTCCTCTCGAAGACTTCCAACGCTGTTTCCTCCGACTCAATCACGGTCCACGCCGCTGCGCCATACAATAGGACCGGGAGTATCAGCGTCTTATAGATCTTTATTTTCATCTGTCGAGAGAGGGCTTTACTTCTCATTTGCTTGCTCAGCCCAAAAAAGCATCTGTTTGCAAGCGTGATTCTTTGCCTGATCTCCAGGCTGACGTTATTGTTGCTGGTTATCTCTGTTTCAAAATAGATGAAGTTTTCTACAACACTGAAGTTGAAATTCTCCATCGTTACTGACCGTCCAAGACGCGATGACGGCGTGCGAGAAGACACCAAGTACTTCGTCTTGTCCTCATTCACCGCTAGACCCTTGAGCCGAGACTGTTATTCAATCTCGGAGAACTCCTTGCGTACCGATGATATCGATGTCATCGGTGTAAGCGAGTAGCATCACTTCCTTTTGGAAGATCGAGTCCGACATAGTCTGTATGTACGGGTATTGGCGTAGGATGTATTCCATTAGGAGATTGAAAAAATTGCACGATAGAGCATCGCCCTGCCTAAAATCTCTCTTGGTATCAAAGGGGTCCCCACCCTGACAACGCTTTGTGTGTTAGATGGCGTCGCCATGCAAAGACGGACAATCTTTGCCGGGATACCTAGTGCAGACAGGACGTCAAAGAACTTCGATCGTTTCGGCGTGTCGAAAGCGGCTTTGTAGTCGACAAATAGGTAGCGAGTGTCTTTGTTGAACTCAGGGGTTTTTCCCAAGATTTGGCGTAATGTGAATATTTGGACACTGGTCGACCTTTTTGGTCTGAAGCCACACTGATATCGTCCTATCAGTGAATCCGGTATATGGCTTCAGCCTATTACTCAATACGCGCAACAGAGTCTTATATCCAATGGAAAGGAGACTTATTCCGCGGTAGTTGGCGCAAGCAGCGGGGTCTCCTTTCTTAAAGATAGGACAGAGAACACTGAGATTCCAGTCATTGTGTATGCGTTCATGGGACCATATTTTTTTGCATAAAAGTTGGTGCATACTCCTAACCAACTCTTCGCCGCCGGTCTTAAATAACTCAGCTGGTAGCCCATCAGAGCCTGCCGCTTTGTTATTTTTCAGCTTTTTAATAACTGAATCGACCTCGTTATAGTCCGTTGGCTCTACAATAGCGCAATTATTAACTGGTGGTTGCGGTGTCATTTCTCTATCGGCGGCCCTTCATCGCCTCCGAGTAGGTTGGAGAAATGACTCCTCCATAATCTCAGTGAGTCCTTATTGGATCAGGACTCAGCCATGTAGCCTTGTGGATGTTAAGGTGTTGAAATCTGGTACTACTAACTACCATGTTCCGACCTGCGGCGAAATCGATTAGCCTCTCTCCATTATTGGAGGTAGTGTCGTGAAGTCTAAATTTTCCGACGATTGGGCCAAAGATTCCTTCCTTCCCAATCTTGGCGTTGAAATCGCCAAACACGATTTTGACATCGTGTTTGGGTCAGCGCTCGTACAGACGTTCCAAGCGCTCATAGAACTCATCTTTAGCATCGTCGTCTTTCTCTTCCGTCGGGGCGTGCGCACAAATCAGGCTAATATAAAAATATTTAGCCTTGATGCGTATCACGGCTAGGCGCTCGTCAACAGGCGTGAACCTAGAGACAAGGCCACGTAGTTTCCTACTCACCACGAAACCACATCCAAATTCGTGCTTACTCGCATGGCAGCTGTAGTAGATGTCACAGAATGCTTTTTTAGAGCAACTCTGTCCTATCCCTCGGTGATGTCAGCCTTGCATCTTTCGAGGACATCAACCAGCTGGATATTTGCACTATCCCAATTAAGGGTGCGGACATTCCAGGTGCATATTCTCAAGCTTGATCCATATATCGTTTGCGGGGGTCGTCATCATTGAATTCCTTCCGAGGATTCCTGTTCGTATTCATTGGGGGTTTATTTTTTTTAAAGTGGTGGGTCCCATGCCCAGCGCACCAACCCCTTATTAAGGAGATGGATCTCCTCTTTCCTAAACATGTATACTGGTTTTGGCTTAAAAATACGGACTAGTTTTAATGAGATTTCATCTGAACGTATTTATTGAAGCACCCTTTATTGCTAAATATTAATAAAACGAAAATTTCTTTCAGCCATTATAACTTAAAATTAATTCTTTATATGCGAGTGCACTCAAGTGAAATGACTTTTATGCATCACTGAATTAAAGTCATAAAGCGAATAATGATTTTCTCAAAGAACCAGTGTTCGCTGTGTGTTAAGAAAGCATTAACCGCAATAAATACAAACAAACTAATGAAACGAATTCCTATGAACTGCATTGTTTTGTATTTGTAGAGTTAAAGGATATTAAACGACAACAAAACTAAATAAGAAAGTACAACAATTACACGTAACAAACAGCTGTCACAGCAAGTTCTGCACAGATTGTACAGAATATTAAGGCTTCACGTGTCTGTTGTCATTTAAGGCTGTGATTTTTCACAGATACATTCACATATGTACGTATGAGTGAGTATATATGTATAAAGTTCACAAGTCAAGTCAATAGAGTTAACCAAAATATTGCATGCAGACCGTCCTACAGAAAGATAGACAATCAGAGAGTTAGACAAACAGTTGAGCTGCTTGTCTATAATAGAATGACTAAGCGACGTGCTATGGCTTATGCCAGTCAATTTTGCTACGCTTATACAAATTTATTGTGACTATGTATAATAATGTAGGCCTGGCAGTAACGAAAAAGTATGCTTATATACTTGATCAATAGCAAAGTGAACTTAATATGTCCAACTGAATAAACGTCCCGATTTTAAAAACTATAAAAACGTTGAAATTTTTACTGTCCGAAGAAGTTCTGTTCAGATGTAAGAACCAAGCCCAGCACTAGAAGTAGTTCTTCTTTCTTTTTGAGTTATTTTAATTCTTTAAGCAAGCAGCATATTTGTATAAAAAGGAAATGTTGAAGAAACTGCCTACAGGATATCTCCTAGTCGAGCACACTCCAATATGTAAACTTTTTCTTGCTGTGGTTGTTTTTGTTGTTTTCACACGGTTAGCAACTTAACTTGGCATAGTTGAGTAAGAGCAGCAAAAAACGACGAGAAAATAAGGTCAGACTGTCAACTTAAGTTGTCTGTACTTTAACAACAATAAGAAACACAATAAGCAGCAGATATATACCTGGGTCTATATATATATATATATATATATATGCATGTATATACTCAGCATAGTTTCTATTTGCTGGCTTATATTTCTATATAAAGTCTTCCTCGTATTTGTTGCTTTGACAAATAGTAGAAAAAAAATATTGAAATGGGTGAAGAATATCGTTAAGCAAAAGTTTTGCATAAAAGTTTAAAGTGCAATGCAAAAGGTGAGCAAAAGTTGCCGCCCAATATTTATTTTTTTACAATATTATTTTTTTTTTCTGATATAACACGACAGCCAAGTTTATCCTTTGCTCGTACTGGTTCGTGTGTAGTTGTAGGCCGGCATATTTTTGTAGTTTATCCTTATTTATTTTTAGTAGGCGTTTATCTTGCTTTATTGGTTTTATTTTTATTTTTTTCTATATTGACTCAAAGCTCTCGGAGTCAAGCTGATCTTAGAAAGTATCGTATGTTAGTTTCCCATGGTGCAGCTAAGATAAAACAAAATTTATTGAAAACTAAAAATAAAGTTTTCTACTGAAATAAAAAGTTTTTTTTTAAATTTGTTTATACTTAATATTTAAACTCTGTTGGTTTTATTTAACTACTGAAATATGAAATATTGTACTTTACTGTGAAAAATCAATGACAGAACTATAAAAAAAATATTATTAAATTTTATTATGTAAAAAGACACCGGTTCTGTACATTTATTTTGAAAAGTTCAGCTTTTAAGTTTGAAATAATGCGTGAAACCTGCCGAGACAGTATTTAGCTTTAACAAATTTTCTAACTTTTACGCATCAAATTTTGCTATCCTATCAGTAGCTTCTATTTGCTTTTGTTTTTCCTTAATTCCAATGATGGTTAGTAGAGCAAAAGAACCTTCATTGAAGGCACAGGCTGCCACATAAGCTGCAATCTCAATGATGGCAGTGGTTCCACTCAATTGTTTTGGTGAGATTTTTCAAATAAGTTGGTGCATACTCTCATTGTGGTTCTGCGTGAAGCCATCATATCGCTACAGGAGCGCAACTTTTCTCGGATTTTTATAGACATGCCTAATGGCATCCAAAACATCCTTGTAAAGAGCACTGTACGTATGTTTGAACGAATCCAATGCACTAGCACCTGCAGCTTTTTGCCAATCGCATCAGTAGTCCGCACCGCTTGGGCTACGTAACAATAGAGCTCGGACCGTGCAAGTACCGTCAGTGCACACAATTACAGCACGTACACCAGAGTGTTCCATGTTGTTCCCCTTGTGTGCCTGATCGGCTGACGACGATTTAGCTGTGGTTTTTGTCTGCGTTCAGATAAATTCCTCACCGAAAAAAGTCCATCATAGAAAGTCAGTCAAACCGGCTGCAGTTATCAAAACATTTAAAATTGACAACAAACAAATGAAGTCAACTTTTCATAAATATGGCATTGATCGACACCTAAGCTTAGCTTAAAAATAAGTTGACACACGAATTTCGGATATTTCTTTAGTTTCTGAATAAAATGTTGTGGATTTTGTTCGCAAAATCAAAATAATAATTCGACGGTATGCAATATTAGGGTTTTTTTCTTGATCGACTTCTAAAACCATGTTTTTTTGATATTTTTAAGTTCCGTTTCAAGTTTGCTAGTTCCGCGAAATTAAGTTTCAAACTAAAGTTTTGGCATTAAGTACTTATGGTGCCAGTAGGTGGGATCTCTCTCTCTCTCTCTTTTATATGTTATAACTGGCAAAAGATTACTTGAATTTGTCTGTTTTTTTATTACAATGGGAGTACCTAAGGGATGGTTCCATTCTTCCCTTCTTTACATCAATTAACACGAAAGAAAAACATATCAAAATACTATTTATTTGTACGAAATAACTTCTCGTCGTCTTGAAGTCGATACAAAATTATGACGAAGAAAAATATAAACAGGGCAACTCATTTGTAAAAATTTTTTCTCAACACAGAAATAATAATACTTCATTTTAGCTCTGTAAATTTGTTTCAGATAAATGATTTTTTATATGTATTTTATTTCAAAAATAAAAATAATTCCCATTGATATAAAAAAACTTGTTAGTAAAATATCCACAGGAAAGAGATTGTATCGTTCTTGAACTCGAATCGTTTATAATAGAGTAAAGGACTTTAAAAACGAAAATTGTTCAAAATCGATTTCTTTACCCTCTTTGGCACTTCAAGAAGGAAGTATGATGATAACTCGTTTAGTCTGTTAGCAACATTTTGATTGCTGAGGTGATCCCATTGATACCGAACCAACTTCCAATCGGAGTGTAAACTTTCAACATTTTGAATCTCAATATTAATGTTAAGGTTTCTATGTTGAAAAAAGCGTATGCTTCTGCTTCGGTCATATGTGGAGTCAGATTACTGATTAAGTGATATTCTGTTTTGCGACAAAGTCACGTTGTGTTATGGCTTAGCCTGGTCTATAAGTATAAGTAATTTATAAGATGGTTAAATAAGAACAAAGAGTATCATGTAGATGATTCCGCTCTGAACAGACATCAGTAATCAAAAACGATGAAAATGTCTTGAATTCTGTTCTGTTGTAAAGTGACACTCTGATACACATTTTTTGTAAGGGGAAAATTGTATTGTGAATGTTTTTCATAATATCCCAAATTATTGCATTGCGACTGCATATGCTGAAGTACTTTAGAATGACTCCGTAAAAACTTATTTTCTATATATACAATGGAATAAATTGAGACTGTGTACTGAATATGCTGAGTCGATGGCTTTCTGATTTTTGTTTCTTGATAACATTATCCACATCGGTTTTTAAGCTGAATATTAAAGTTTTCTAAGCTATTCTAAATCAAGGCAGCGATCACTTTTTTTTTTAAAAGAAAGCCCTTTATAAGCCTATTATAAAGTATCTACTTAATCATGTTTTTTTATTGCTTTTTAAAATTCTTTTGATTAATTTATAAATTTATTTTTCGTGCTACTCTCTTCTAATATTTGAATATCAAAAGTTACATAGTACTGTCAAAGCATAAACTCGTCAACTTCCAATTCCAACTCAATACAACCCCCTCGTTGGTCCTGTAAATTTTATCCTTGGGACAATGTGAACAATTCCAATTAATACCAGGTTCTTATATGCAGGATACACTAGATTCAATCGATATAATATTATGTGCCCTGCTTAAAGACACAATATACATATTACTGACTAAGTACCTCTCTAGAATGTCTCTCGCATTTTAAATTACCTTTAAGCTTCATATATAAAAATTTCATATGATTGCTTGAAATAAATTCATATAGGAAATGTTTCACTATTTTTGTAACTAAATATAAAAAACCAATAAATTGCACAATAATACTCTCTTCTCATAGTAATATGTAATATTAATATTTATTTTAAATTACTTATACGTACAGCTTGCTAAATTATTTTTTTTTAGCATTAGTTTAGAGCTAAATCTTTTCTAACTTATCACTCATAATTGCTGTAGAACGCATACACTGCTGGCATTGTTAAAAAATCGCGTATACGCCATGATGGACGAATAGCCAACAGCTAATAAAGGAACAAAAAGTTGAACAAAAAGGACAACACGAGAGAATAAAGTGAACAAATGAATGAGTGAACGAATGAATTGGAAAGTGACAAAAGCTGTGCAAAGACAAGAGCTGAATAAAAAGCAGAAGTTGAAAAAAAAAAAAAAAATGGAGAAAAATCTGCGCTGCTTAGCGGCAAGACAAATTGTGCAACGCTTAGAAACAGCAGCAATTAAGAGTTTTCATTCGTCTTCGCTATTCTTGTCGCTGTCGACGTTGTCATGGACATTGTGAACGTTTGTCTTTAGTTTAAATACAAAAGTATATATAAACAGTTTTTGTTGTATTTTTAATTTTTTTTTTTTTTTTTTTTGGCACTGGCGCACTACGTTGTACTTTTTTTTCGCTGTTGGACTATTGTTTTAAGCATCATTTATCTTTTCTAATGCTTTGTTCTTTGTTAGAGGTTTATGTTTAGCTATTAGAATTGTCAATTCAGCTGAGAAAAATAAAAATAATAGAAATAATAAGTGAAATAGTTTCGCAAGCTAACTGAACTTTGCACTGGTAGGTACTTAATTTGAAATTACTTAAAGTATTTAAGTACAAATAAGCAGGAATAGGAATAAGCTTTTATTTATTCAATATTTCTATATTATACATTTTTTTTTTATTAATGCGAAACCCAATAATATGTCATATTAAATTTCAAGTTTGCTGCAAATTTTTGTGCTTTTTATTAATTTTCTGGATTTTTTCTTAATAAATTCTTTTGTGTTTTTCTTTGCTTTGTGATGTTAGTTTTTCGAAAGGTTTGCAACGCTTTGAAGTATGCATCATAGATCTTATAATATTGTCTACAAGGTATGATAATATTTAGTGGCGTACATTGGTACTGAACCAACTTGTATGGCCTAAACAAATCTCGATTTCTTGTTCTTCAAATAAAACCTTACTTTAATTGAATATTTTTAGCTTTGTGAGTAGGGTATTAAAGCTTTGGCACAACTGAAATTAATATTTCTCATACTTTACTGATTTTTTATAATATTCGAACATTTTCTACTTCAACAATTCATCATAAAGTCTAGACAGTTTGCAGTTCGGTACTGTTCAAGAATACAAAAAAAACAAATAAAATAAAAAATTGATGAAGCACAAATCTAAGAAAAAACTTTGTTCGACTTTTGCACAACTTTAACCACGTTTGCGAGAGCCATTGTTGCTGTGCCTGCGTGAGCCAATCAAAGGACATACAAAAAAAAAAGTGAAAAATGGAATTTGTGTTACTTCAGACTAGTAATGATTTTTTTCCTGTCAAAATCGACAATATTGAAGCTGTTCTACATAGCTGCTGCTGCCACTGCTGCTGTATGTTAAACGAAAATAAATTGCAATTGAATGCAAACGGAAAGATTGGGAGATATATCGAATCTAGGGAGAGATAAAGCCTGCGCGCGCCAGTTTAGAATTGTATGCAGCAACATGTTACTTCGAAACCTAGACAAACAAATCAACAAAACGTACAACAAGCGAATGGCAGTTAGTTGCAACGACAGCAAAGAGGCAGCAGAGTTGCATGCAACATCAATGCCGCGTAACAGATTACAACAAGGACAATAGCAAGGACAGCAGTAACGACAGCAGCGAAACGCGTGCGCGCACGCATAAATAAATACAAACAGTTTAGGGAATTCCAGAGTTACGTACTACATTGAGCTGCTGCTGCTGCTGCTGCTGCTCCAGTTGCTTGCAACTACGGATATGCTGTGCCGCGCAGTGCTTTGCGGATTTGATTAAATACACAAATTGCGTTTGCGATTTGCGTTCGCAAACGATTTATATTTCTTTGTACGTGCAGCGACTTAAAGGGTGTTAGAAAATGTTATAAATCGTTTAGTTTTAGACAAAATATTTAGTGCAGAGATTTTTTAAATTGAAAATTGATTAGAAGACTGCCTCAAGATAATGTTCACAGAACTGATAGGAAACCTCGTTGAAACAGTAACTCATTAATCCTATATAGTGATAAAAATTGTCAGAGTAATCTACAGAGAGACCATAGTTGAAGAAACCACTTCCTATAGCATCCCATCCATTTTTCTAAGCAATTTTTCACTACGATTGAGGCAACTCCAAGACATGGCTTGTGGATGCATCAAGAGCTTTTTTTTTAATTATTCTTATTTTAATTATTCTTCAATTCGATATTTTGAGTGCTCAAAAATTCTCTTTTCTGAGCTGATGTGTGAGTTTGCATTGTCATGGTGGAGGGTTTTGCGAACTCTCCCGAAGATTTCAGTCTAAAAAATGGTCGTATAGCATTCAGAATTAACCGTTTTACGTTGCTGCCTAAGAAACAGGCGACCATTTGCTTCGCAGTACTTCCTTCCCACATACTCGATCGATTGCGGTTTTGTTTCCAGCTCATACGCTTATATCCATTATTTGTCTCCTCTGGCAATCTTCTGAACGTCATTCGACGCTTCCAGGTACTCTGGTGGATGCCTCAATCTCGCGGTATATCACAAACGATCGAGCATTATCAGTTCACGCACAGCATCGATGTTATGTGCCACAATAAGCGATTTTGGGCGACCTTTAAGGGATTTGTCGCTGAGCTACATCCAGGATTGAATTCACCAAACAAGCGATTTACAGTGGTTATTAATGGTTCTTCAACGCTGCACAAAGAACTGTGTTCATCGACTCATGAAAAACGCTTAGATATCCACACTGAACATAGAGTTCCAATTAGCTACTAGTCAGAATAGCATAGTTGTTGGCTACAACAATAAGGAAGGACCGTTTCCATTAGCATGTCAACAGATGATTCTTTTCTGAATATGTAAGCAAGTCGGAGGATTTCCAAGATATGGGTCTTCCCTACCAGCTTTTCAGACGTCATTCTGTGATTGCAAGGCTAATGTAATGAGAAGCAATGAGAACCAAAAACCTTCCTTGTTCCTTGTTATGTGGCTTGAATGACATAAAAAAGTTGTTAAAACAGTGAAGCAGAAGAAAGCGTACAGAAGTGCTTGGCAATGCCTTCACCATGTCTTTGTCATGCCCATGGCATGCCTGTGATAGAGGCTATAACGAGGCATTACAAAGACATAACATGTCATGGCTCTGTTATGCCTTTTCCATGTCTATGTCATGCCCATGTCATGCCTCTTATAGAGGCTATAATGAGGCATGAGTTTTTTTCCGTGAATTAAGTTTCTCAGAGAAACTTTCCTTTCGAACTGACATAGACTAGATAGATCGCTAATTTGTATGCTTGATTAGATATCCGAAATGCATTTTGTGCACCCTGTATATTTATTTTTAATCATTATCATGCTAACTGCGTTGTCACTCACTTTAAAGCAGTTAAGCAGTGTCAATGACTGCCAACAGCTTTATAAAAGTAATTATTTCATTTGACATATCTGGTTCATCGACATTTCTATGCGACTAACAGCGATGTACAGCATTTATTTATATATTTTCATTAAATTTCTGGCCAACAATTATTTTCAATTAAATTCGCTGAGTATTGTCAATATGTATCTTACTGACTATGTCACTTAGCGGCAATTAAGACTGTCTTACGTTGAACTCTTTGCACGTGTTGACTCAATGCTTTTAATTCATTCATGCAGTTCAATGCGCTGTCGCAACACAAGTAAGCAAGGTAATTGCTTTGAATAGGACATTATTAATAATTTAAATGTCAGTGACACTTTAAAGGATGTACGCTGTCAGCATAATTGAGACAACTTCATTCCAAAACGTGCTGCGGTAGAGCACTCTACATTGAGTGGGTAAAGGTTCTTTCTACGCTAAATGCTACTAATTATAGGCATCATTTTAACGTACCTCTTTATTGGTGGCTCCTGCAGCGCAATTTTCATTTGCATATCCAATTGTCATTTGTGGCATGAAAAATGACATAATTTCGACATATTGCTGACAAGCCAATCAATAGTTATAAATGTTGCCGCTGATGAAAGCTTGCAACACGCCAACTCAACTGAAGTCTGTCTACCCACAAAGTTGCATGTTATCGAAACTTTGCCGCCACACACTACACTACATTACACTACTGCTTCTTCACTTCGACACTCTTCGATGCTACTTCTTCATAAAAATGCAAATAAATTGCCAATGTCAGACGGAGACATTTTAATGAAACTGTCAACGCTGCTGTCAGACACATTTATTCATCCATCCATCCATCCAACCATAAAACTATCCATTTATACATTTTGCTGCACGTTTGTGATATGATTTCTGTTTTCTTTTAATCATACCAGTTTCAACTCATGCTCTGCTGCCCTACAACTGATTAATTGTTGTACCAAGAATTACTTTACGCTTTTGCACAAAATTTCGTAGAAAGTGCTTTGTGTGAGAGGAAATTTAATTTATTTTTGCAATATTTGCTATTGTTACTTAAAACCGCAACAACAACGTACTTAGATATGCTTGATAGCATTTGGACATGAAAATCTTCTTGTTTAACTACAGTAGAGTAAAGAGGCAGCAGCAGCAGCAGCTGGAATAACAAGCCTTGGTATATGAGACACCAAACTTTACTGGACACACATTCGTACATATAACATATAGCTTCAACACTAAGTTGGTTTCGGTTAGAACCCAGCTGCAGCCAGTTTGCTACTCTACCATACGAGTACTAACTGCAATATTAATTGTAATTATGGTTGCTAGAGAAACATTTAAGCTATATGTTTGCTTGTATATATATACATATATTAGGCACACTTGCAGTTGCTATGACTGACCAACAACTGAGAACTGTGTTCAGTGAGTTGTATAATTGTTTGTGAATTTGGTAAATGGTGACATCGGTTACAGCTTGTCACGAGAGTTCGCAAAGGTATTATTATTTTCATAATATTAATTAGTTTGTGTGTTGTTTTTGCAAACTCTTGAGATTCGGGTTCCGCAGAATACAAGCAACATCTGCTTAATGGGAAAGAATCGTTGAGATCTTAACTAAAGTTTTTGAAGGCAAACAATACTATGCTGCCTTCCTCGTTCAGCCGAGTGAGACACAAAAGACTCTATAATATTCAAATGATGTTCCCTCTACTATTTTTATTAATGATGATATATTATTATTGATGCTAGTTTCTTTAACTCAAACTTCTAGACTTTGGCTTGAATGTTTTCAAGGTCTGAGTAGGAAAATTTTTATTTTTCAGTGTAAAGAAGGGCCAGTGCGCCTTCATCATAAAATGTTTTCAAATTCAGTTTTTTTCAAACGGCTTGGCAGGCATGAGACCCAACGCAAGTTTGCTTTGATGACTTCTTAATCTGTTTCTATATTGACTGGTATGCTTCCCAATTTACTCTTTTTAGGTGCAAATGAAGATCTCTTACGTACCAGGGGCAATCAGTAATCTGTCTAAGAGCACGATTCTGCAGCATCTAAATACGGTTGAAATTTGTCTTTGCCGTAATTCCCCAAATTGGCACACCATAGGGTCAGATTGGGGCAATGCACTTGGCGTATACTTGTCTTTTCGCACGGAGAGAAAGTGTACGCCTTCTTTTGTGTGGCTGTCAGGTGTCTCTGGAAGGTTAGTCTCTTGTCCTAGGTATTTTGCTAGTAAAGGCTGCTGCAGATATACACCTTCTAACAATACGTTTATGCGTAAAATATGGACTCGCAGTCTTGCTTCCATTTACCTTCGGATTACTGCGTCCAGACCAAGCTGCCAATATGTGGAGATAACCCTGAAGACCATCTACTGCGTCGATGCGACACTTCTAACTGTGGTCAGCATAAGTCGCAATGAGTGCCTTAGAGTGGGACTCCATTGCCAGGGATAGGGATATCAGCGGTAAAGAGCATATAAATCTGCGGTCTCAGTACGCTGCCCTGTGGAACACCAGCTCTCACCTAACCTGTAAGAAGGCAGAAGTAAGGCGCTGACAGGAGTTCTTTAACATTGTATAATAGGCCGTCATGTTGATGTCGACAAATATTGCATTACAAAAATTAGGATCATCAAAAGCTGTATGTGTAGGTATGCTGTATAAATCTGTGAACTTGTTCAATTGTGCCATGCCCTGACCTAAGCCCAAACTTGTGATCTGTTTTGGTCCATGAACTCCTTCAGTCGGTCAGCAATTAGTCTCTCCCATACCTATGATAATGAAGGCAAAAGACTAATTGGCTGATATGACTCAGGGTCACCATCCGGCTAACCTGTCCTGTGAATCATATGTATCAGAGTTTTCTTCCACTGAACATGGAAGTATTGAAGTTGAAAATCAACGCACATATCTGTAAGATTTTCAAAGTAGCGTAGCAATAAATTGTCCATACCTGGGGCTTTTTTTTTTTTTTGGCAAGTCCTTAATAATGTTGGCTATTTCTAGAGTCTGGATTGGTCTGATTGGGAGGGACATTTGTAACGGTATTTCCAAACTTTCAACAGTTTCTGTCATTTGCGCCAACTTAGTCACGTCGTGTGTAGTAAATCTATCATCCAAATGGTGGGAAAAAGTATTTACATGCTCCTTTTCACTTTTAGCAAATCCTCCACCAGGGCACCTGATCGCGGTTTATCGAAATGGTGGCTTCTTCAGCGACTTAGTGCATTTCCACAGAGAACAGTTGGCATCTATGTTGTAGTTCATAGTTGTCAACCGTCGCTTCTCATTTCTTAGTTGTTTTGCAGCTCAGTTCCACAAAATCGCTCGCCTTTTCGCCTAAATTTAGCTCCGTTTCCAAATGAATGGAGTTCTCCAGATGTAAATTGAAAGTGATTTGATTAGTGTGACTGGTAATTAGCCAATAGTTCAGGGCAGAATTGACTCCATTGGTATTTATGGGAACGACCAATGCCAGATGATCGGAATCTAAGTCCCAGTTCTCTCATTCTGGTCCGGAAGTCCGGAACAAAATCTATGCAGGTAGGTGTACACATAGGGATATCTGGTTGGAGCGCCAGTAGCGAGTATTTTAACTCCACTGACAGATATGGCTGTAGCTTACTCCCGCCCTCTTGGGGAATTGTATTTATGACTGCAGAGCCAAAGTCGGTTATTCCAGTCACCCCGCGAATAAGGCACGAAATATGTCTGTAAAATGCTTTTCGTTTATCTTGATCCTGGGAGGGCAGTATATAGCACTAAACCGAGCTCTGTGGAAAATTTCACTGATGACATTTCTATATATTTCGCTTCTCTAAAACCCTTTGAGGGAAGTGGCGAAGAGAGTTCTTGCGAGAGGGCTTATATGCTGGGCGTATCCATAGACACGAACTGAGTATCCACGGCTTAGCCTTATTTCATTCAATAGAATAATGTTAATACTTTGAGAAGTGGTGGCGTTCGTATGAGAGTGAGAAATAGTCTCCTCTCCATTTAGCTGCTTAAACGTGTTAGCCATCTCAAAAACCATCTTCTCGAGCCTTGTTAGGCGTTCGTTGGCTTGAAGCCTGCATATCGAGTAGCTGTTGACGTTAGTCACTATTAATTATTCCACATAGATCTAGATTATATTTATTTTACGTCAATCATAAAAAATATTCATCATTTAAAATCGTTTTCTCATTTTATTTTATTCAGTTTAGCCACAAATTTGTTGTGCTTTTCAGTAGTTCCAATAAAATATTCCACACTGAATCAGATATGAATATGCGTCGCATATAAATTTACAGGGTATCTGAAAGTCGAGCAAACGACTGCAGCATCCTTTTTTTTGTTGTTTTAAATTGTGTAAGTGTTAAATATATAAATTTATATGCCTGCTTTACCTCAACTTGTACAAGCTAGTAAATATACACTTTCAAGGACTAAAATCTACTTATGCATGCTCTCTGTAGGTGAACCAATGTCATCTTGTAAATTTAAACCTTTTTATAATGTTGCATCCTTTTGTACTACAAATTACTACTCCATTTTGTCTTATGCTGCCATCTTTGTCATATATTTCTAATTAGAAATTATATGCACTGTAATTTTATATTATATCAGCACATCAGCTGCACAAAATAATGGCAAATGGAGGGAGAGAGAGTCGGAGCAGACAAATGCAATTGAAATAAAATTGAATTACTTATGTTTGTTTGTACAATAGAAATGAGATTTTGCAATTGCATTTAAGGTGTAAATATTAAACAAAGTAACACCACACGGAGCTATTGAAGAGCTACAGTGTACAGAGCAACAACACTTACAACAAAAGACAAATGGCAGGACAGACGAACACTAAAAGCAGCAACACAAGGAGTAACAACAGTTGCAATTATAAATTCTAGTTTATGGTGCTTGTTGGAGTTGCTACTGTTGCTACTGTTGCTCCTGCTGCTAGTGCTGCTGCTGCTGCTATCATTGTGGCTGCTGTTGTGTCACAAAGATTGCGTTGGCGTATGAGCAACATTTGTGGTTAGTTGTCTAAAATTAGATTGCGCACTTGACTACAAGACCCAAACCAGGAACACAACTCTCCCTTCGTACTGCAACTCCTGCAACACTTGCCACAAAATGAATGTTAGATGCTGCTTGCTACTACTGCTGCTGCTGCTGTGGCTTTTGTCTTGCTGCCATTGTGCTTGCGTCTGTTGCAAATGTATTTTAAATGTTGTTGGCAATTAAATATATCGCATAAACTGAAGAGCAGCAAGAAAGATAATTAACTTTAATGCAAACACAAATGTGCATGACAGAAATAATAGTACAACATTTAGAGAGCATCTTAAAGCTAGCAAATTTTGGCGCAAATTATGTATATTATTCGGCTTTGAAGTCAAAGCTGTATAGAAATGACCAAATGCTGTTGAGTTGGTTGAATATAAGCTTTAGCGATACAAGGACACAAAAGTCAATGCCGCATAGCCTTGTAGCTCAAAAATTTTTGATTCAATGTTTAAATATATAAAATGGATGAAAACTTTTAACAAGCTCTTGCAGCGAGTCAAAGAGTTGTCAATAATTCATGTGAGCAAATCGTTTGCCAGTTTTCAAGGTATTAAGTGTAAAGCTAAGAAGCACAAATAAACATACGAGATTGGAATGATTAGTAATTGGCATGATTGAGGAAAATAAATATTTATCAATTAATTCTTTAACTTCTTAAAGCGGATTATATAATACGATATGCACAAGGTTCTCAAAGTAAGTAAGTAAGTCACCACCAAGTCATATCTTCAGGTTTCGTGTAAAGTTGCCAGTCTACCATCGGACGCTTTTCAAGTTCAAATATCATCCGTTGCTCAATTTTGTCATTTTTAAAAGAATATTATTTTTTTTTCCCACAAATTGCTGATAACTTATCAAAACACCCTTCTAAAGTAAAGCAAATGAATGTTGCTCTATTTATCTGCGTGTGTTTGAGTGGCTTTTCTTTTCACACTTCGATTCGGGAGTTGTTTCATTGCAAAACTTTTGCTGCATTTTTATTTGCAGTAGACTTATAGCTACTATATATACTATATACTATATACTATATACAAATATATATAAACATAGCTCTTCAAGTAACTACTACATAGCAAATACAAAATGAAGTCGTGCAGCAAGCAGTACAGTTGTGTAAATATGCAGCAATTTAGCTGCTAAAGGGGAAAAACTTCCACAGAACAGATGTGAAATGAAAAAAAAAAAAAAAATTAAAAATAAATATAAAACAGGTTGCAAGGTAAAGTCAGTTAAACTTGTGTAAATATTTTAAATAAGCTGCATCAGTTGATTTGAGTCAGTAGCTCAAGGATGCTATTTTGTTTTTCGTTGCAGCTGTTTTCAGTTTGGTTTGGCACTCAGGGATCATGGGTGTTTGACAGTTCATTAGCTTAGTTTGACTCCTAAACGCAGTGACTTCACAAGATCTGTCAGTGAAGATGAAGTAGATACTCAATGGAAATAAATGTTAAGCGTACAGTTAAGACCATTTGTTTATTATTTGTAGGGGAAAAGTTGAAAGATAAACATGCGGAAGAATTATTATATCATTTAAGAATACAGCAATGGTAGATAAGCAAATGTGATGAGTAAATACTTGTCAATTTTAATTTTGTACGCCATTGATTGGAACTTTTTGAAGTCAATCAACAAAAATGTAGTCGATTAGTTACAAAATATGTATATACAATAAATAAATGGTTTTTAAATGGCCTAAAATTTAGTACATAGTTCTACTTTAAATTTTAATTTAAATTTAAAATGAAAAAAAAAAAAAAAAATTAGTTTTAAAATGCGGTACACTTAGGGGATTCGGATCGCTTATCACCAATCTGAAGTCAGATTTTTAAACAATAAAATGGAGCACCCAATATGATAATTCGAAAAACTTCTAAGTATTATGCTTTATTGGAAAATTCTGAATTTTAAAATGTTTATGTTCTCATAATATTTTTTTCTTGAACTCTTTAGGTGTAAGTGAACAGTTTGGCATAGGAGTCATCTTTAAGGGCATGGTTCAGTCTTTAATTTCTAATATCAGCAAAGTTTGTAGCACGTCAGGATTTAGCTATACAGTACGTCTCAAAAAAAAAACGTGATGTGATGTGTAGTTTTTGAGCGCGGATTCGTGTTCAGGATGAAATATCTGTTCAGAATAACTATGTCATATTTCATTCACAACATCCAGGCAGGGCAGTGTAATTAATGTAGATAACTGTGACTTCATAGGCAATTTACCAATTAATCAAATAGCTCTGAGCTCTGTGCGTATGTTTTCCATTTCCAAAATGACATCTGGTAGCAATCCCCCTCAGAAAATGGTATTATGAAGTACCTTTCTGGCACCCCACATATTTTTTTTTAAATTTTTTCTTCTTACTGAAGATCACTGTTTGGTATTATTGGTTTCAAATTGAACAAGAAACAAGGATTTAAATATACACAATCGATGAGCGCCGTTAACAGGTGCTAAGAGCTTTACCAAAATTTTGCCATTCCTTCGAACAATGTCATTAAAGACCTATTTGTGAATACATGGGTATTTTCTTTTTATTTGATTTATTTTGTTATCGCTAGTCTCAATCACAATTAGGAATCTTGAAAATTTTGTATAAATCATTTGAAATACTTATTTTCCATATTATCCCTACCGCATTTGTTATCCACCGCACCTCACAAACAATTCCATAGAAAACTGCTTTGTGTTGATAAAAATCTTAAGTTGTGATGTAGCTCTTCGAACTATTTTTATAATTCAATGTTTATATATTTTGGATCAATTAAAATCTATTAAGCAGAAAATTATGTTTTGGATTTAGAAGAATACAATTTTTTAGGCCCTGTACCGAAGGCTCTTGTACTATTGGTTTTGTGCAAATGTATGTAACAGGTAGAAATAATAATCGGAGACCCCCCAAAGTTACCCCCATTATGGTCAGGAGCGATAGAGGAGTCGATATAGACATGTCCGTCTGTCCGTCCGTAGGAACGAAAGGATCTCGGAAACGGTAATAGATAGAGACTTCGTGTTTTTTGCATTCGACTAGGACTGCTTCTGAATTTTACAAGTTTGTTTTAAAAACTTGCACCTCCCCCCCTTCCCCATAAAATCACCCCCAAGGCTAAAAATTTCTTCGGCACAAAAAAAAGTAAGTATGCCAGTATAGAGATATCGTCCTTCTTAGCCAAAATCCAAAGAGCTCATCAAAATCGGATAATAAATGACGATTTTATAAGCAATTGAATTTGAAAGACCCCCCCTTTTCTTTTCATTCATATTCGCGCAGTGAGAAGTGGTCATGTGTTTGGTCATATGCTCGGGAAACATTTAATGTGTTTGTTAGGCGACGTGAACTGGTACAGGGCCTCTTACAGTCGGTTACGCCCGACTGTAATTTCCTTACTTGTTTTTTATTGTTTCAGGCGATCGGTCTTTTGTTGTGGTTCCCTTTGATCATCTGCTGCTGAAGCTCATGATACCTATTTCTTGTTTGAGTTATGGACTTAACAAAAGTTTCTAGTTTTGGTGTGATAAATTGTGCATTTTGGTGACACTTTATATAAATATATTTTTTTTTTCGGGGCTTTTACTTTCTTTTGTGGGTTCTAATATACTACAACTGGCTTTGCTTCCAATTTAAACTTTCATAAATTATGTTAAAACGTAGACTAAAAACATAAATTTTAAAACTGACGTCGGAATAATCGCGTTGGTTTATTCGTTATGTTAAACAAGTTTTGACATTTCAACCAAACCAAAATATCCTGTTACAAAAATTTTATGTGTAGGATATTAAGAGATAAAAAATAATTATTTGTCCTTTTTAAATGTTGCACAAAAGTAGATGTACGCCTCGCAATACATAGAAGAGTAATCAATAAATTTAAATATATATATACACACACACTTTGAGTGCTGCTCGAATTACAAAGCTTCAATCCAACACGATTTTCGCAGAGCAAAAAAAAAAACTCAAATAAACCTTTACAAAATTAATAATAAATTAATAACCATGAATACAAAAGCAAGCAAAACACATACAAGCGTACCAATTGCAAGTACTTTTACACAATATACACATACAACTACAACAATACATAGACAAGCGAGTCCTACGGCGGCAACAACATAAACTAAAAAACATAAAAATTAAAAGTCGTAGCATAGCAACAGGAGCAGCCGCAGCAGCACTAGCAGCAGCCAAAGTTAGAATTGCCTGCTGAAAGAAAAAAAAAACAATTTCAGACGAAGCCAAATTTGAAACCACTCCGTACCGCCTATTGACTTAACGTTTCCATTTCCGGCGCCGCCATCTTTGTCGTTGGTTTTGGGTAATAATGGTGTGTTGGCGCTTGCCGTGCATACCCTGTTACTGCTACTGCTTAGAAACGCCAACTTTGCATCGATAGCTATTATAGACACTTTCGTCCTTGATGTACATATTCAAGTTTCAGCGTCGCCGTCGCCTTCGCCGACATTGCTGCCGTTGCCATTGTAGGCGCTCTGCAGATTTGAGATTTAATTTTAATTAGGTGCTATTGAATTTATAAATTTTTAAGCAAGCTTTGTAAGCCGTACTTTCGTTGTCTTACTCTGAGTGCTGAGTGCTGATGCCGCTGCTGCTGCTGCTTTTGCCTAAAAACTTTTACAGCATTTTAATTGAAAGTTTTTCAATGAGCCATCCTAGAGTGCGCATTGATCGTTCTGCAGCTGTTGCGCTGCCATGGCGTCGCATAGTGCCTAGTTTGATGCTATTTTATTAAATCCTGCGACTTTGTACATTAAAACCTTTCCCTCTATACACTAAGACGAAGTGCACACCTAATAACAATAATCACAGATTATATTTTCATGAATTTTCAACTCGTAATTAATAAAGAATCTTTTTGCATTCTCGTGTTTTTGCCTTTGTGTAAGCCAAAAAGTTTTGTACTTTTCGAGGGGCATAATTAGAATTCATTCAATTGCAGGCGGTTGGAGTTGAGTTGAGGTGAGTAACTCTTACTCCATTGACGACTGGTTAGTTTATGTTTGGGTTGGGACATTGCGTATTAATGTAGACTCACTTTAAGGCTTTGTAATGGAGAGGCTACGCATAAACCAGTGTATATTAATTTGGCATTGTTTTTGTTGTAGTTGTTGTGTATTAATTGTGTATTTGCGTTGGCTGCATATTAAAATGATTCTAATTAATATTAATGGCTTTATTCTTTATATCGATTGGCGCGTGCTGGTGTAAAATATTATGTATTTATGATGTTTAGGTGTGAGAGTTGTATTGTATTATTCTTATTAGTTGCAAATAATGAATTATGTTTTGAGTTATTGTAATAGTAGCAAATTTTTATTGCGCCCTGCTATTGTTATTCTTCTTTGAATTAGTGGGAAGCATTAATTCAGTTATCTTAGCAATTTATATGAATTGTAAGAAATTGATATATTGAAACAGAATATTCGAGATATTGGTTTTGAGTTGCTATGGAAAATAATTCGGCTTTCAGTAACTTTGAAATTTTAGTGGAAGATTGTTATCACTTTGCTATGTTGCAAGAGTAAAAGAAGAAAGAACGCTGCAGTCAAGTGTGTTCCATTTTGAGATACACCGGGTTCCCCTATTGCATGTTAAAGTTTTTTAACTACATTTCTTAAGAGGAATTGGAACAGATTAAGTATCCAAACTGGAAGGCTATATCTTTTATAATCTCCATGTGCTTGAAGGGAGGGTACCTCTTTAAGTACTTCTTTACTTGGATTGACGTTTGCTCAAGTTCACATTGTAAGAAAAGTTGTTGACTGTCATTCACTTGGGAATGACCAACAATGATTCTTGTATCAAACGGTCCAAGCAACTCAGAGGTCCCTTAGGACACGTATCTCCTAGGTAGCTTCTGAACAGCGGTTCAGAGGTGAGCTAACTTGAGTAAGCGAAAGGAGCCCCATCTCCTTAATAAGGGGTTGGTGCGCTGGGCTTGGGATCCGCCATTTAAAAAAAAAAAAGTTAACCCCCAATAAATACGAATAGGAAGCCTCGGAAGGAACACTATAAGGACGACCCCCGAAATCGTTATAAGGATCACGATTTAATGATATGCACCTGGAATGTCCGCAACATTAATTGGGATGGTGCAAATATCCAGCTGGTTGAGAAAGACGACGATGCTAAAGATGAGTTGTATGAGCGCTTGGAACGTCTGTACGAGCGCTGTCCCAAACACGATGTCAAAATCGTGCTTGGCGATATCAACGCCAAGATTGGGAAGGAAGGAATCTTTGGCCCAATCGTCGGAAAATTTAGTCTTCACGACACTACCTCCAATAATGGATAGAGGCTAATCGATTTCGCCGCAGGTCGGAACATGGTAGTTAGTAGTACCAGATTTCAACACCTTAACATCCACAAGGCTACATGGCTGAGTCCTGATCAAATAACACGCAACCAAATTGATCATGTTCTGATTGACGGAAGGCACGCATCGAGCACGTTACCAGCATTGACTCGGACCACTATCTTGTCGCAGCCAAGGTATGCACTAGGCTCAGCGTAGTGCACGCCGCACTTCCAACATGCAACGAAAGCTAGACTTCGTCAAGCTGCAATCAGAACAGACTGCCGAAACCGTCTCAAAACACTCTCTCGACTTCACCCGGAAACCTAACCGTCTTCTCAAGATATCACCCGCTCCATGGATAGGGCTGCCAAAGAGGTCATTGGTTATACAAAACTTGTGAAGAATTCTTTGTACGACGAGGAGTGTCGCAATGGTACTGCAGTGAAGAAAGCTTCGGCAGCAATGCCAGCTGTTACTGAGAGATGTTGAGAGAATTGGAGAGAGGAGAAAAGCCTTTTCAGTCCCAAGAAAGGCGGGAGTTTGAGGATGTTGAGATGTTACGTGACAGAAATGAAGATCAGGGTGGCACATAGCCTTTCCGAACCCTTTGATACCAAGAGAGGTTTCAGGCGGGGTAATATGCTGTCGTGAGATTTTTTCAATCTTCTGTTGGAATACATCCTACGCCAGAGCCCTTAAATGCAGAATATGTCGTGCTCGTTCTTCCAAAAGGAAGTGATGCTGCTCGCTTACGCCGGTGACATCGATATCATCGGCACGCAGGAATGGCGAGTTAGCAAGGCGTTCTCGGAGATTGAAAAACAGTCTCGGTTCATGGGTCTAGCGGTGAATGAGGGCAAGACGAAGTACTTGGTGTCTTCTCGCAATCCGTCCTTGCGTCTTGGACGGTCAGTGACAATGGAGAATGGAGAATGGAGTATCACGCTTGCAAACAGATGCTTTTTTGGGCTGAGCCAGCAAGTGAGAAGTAAAGCCCTCTCTCGAAAGACGTAAATTAAAATCTACAAGACGCTGATACTCCCGGTCCTATTGTATGGCGCAGAGGCATGGAACGTATAAATTGATAATAGAGTCTTTTTTTGAACGAGTATGCAATTTCTCAATAATGTGTGTCGAACTCATTACAAAAGACGTCTCATGTCACATTAGGGTTAATTAAAGACAATTGCCCACTCATTCAACATATGTTCAGGGTCATATGTCAGATGTGTCTAAAAGAAGTTTGTAGTTGCTTATGCTTATGTGGCTTTCTTATGACGGAAACATAGCCCCCAAAAAAGTTGATTCAATCAGTATTGAAATGAAAAACATCCAATTGAATCACCCATTTATTTTCTCGCATGACAAAATAACTTTTCAACTTTTCTATGGTTTTCTTTTTCTCATTCCCAATGAATAAAGTTTGATATAAATAATTCAGCTCAATCATTTAATAATTTATTTATTTTGTTAATAGTTAATATATGAGTTCATACATAAGTCAGTAAATATGCCTCAAACCTTGCCACATATTTTACTAAATTCTCACTCAGTCATGTGCGAAGAAACATTAAGCAGCTGTTATATTCCCAATACACACTGAAGGGTCATATCATCTGTCAAACAGCAGCAGTGCAAATATTTAGAGAAAAAGTGGAAAATTTCTGAAAATGACAAATCAAATAACAGCGTGCAACAAACATTAATCACTGTTTGAGTCTGTGAAATTAACAAAAAAAAAAAAAAAAAAAAACACAAAGTTCAATAAACTCATTAATGCGGCGTATGCCAACCAAAATTCAGCCATTTATAGTAATTTCAACAGACTGCCAAATGCAATAACTGAAATTTGTGTTGTGCATAGCAATTTGCAGATATTTATACCAACTGCTTATATAAATGAGAAGTGTGCAAAGTTTTATGTGCAAAAATTAACAAAAAAATGCACAGTGAAAAATTGTATTCCAAAAGGGAAAATATGCTAGTTAGCATTGCAATTAAAGTGAAGTGGCAGCAAACATGTTAGTAAGGCAAATATGCAGACGGCAAATGTTCGCACAGATACATATATATATATACATATATACTATACAGATATGCATATCTACAATTTATAGATGTTGGGTAAATAGATATTCATTGCGATATGACTGGCTTGTATGCTGTGTGTGCACACAAGTGTGCAATCAGACATATTTGCATTTTAAAGTGAAATCAACATAAAATAAAGTAAAATTCAATGAAATTGCATTAGGCCAATAAAATATATATGCATATTGCATATAAGCATATAAGCATTTGCTATTTGTATACATAATATATATGCTTTCACGCATGATGGCACAATGTATCAATCGACTGCTGTTAAAGCCAACAACTATCTATGCTTACTACATATGTACATATATCTATGCAAAGCTGCACTTTAAGTAGAATATTTCCAATGAATTGCAATTATTTGACTTCATGCTGATTAGAAGCGACATTAAAATATTCCATACAAATTGATGAACATCAATTGTGGCATAGTAGCCAAATCAAATCGATCCAATCGACTCGAATCGAATCGAATCGAATTGAATTGAGCACATTAAATATCTTGGTTTTGGTTTTGCAAACAATTTAACTGCAATTAAAATTTTTGGCATTGTCTAGGCGCATCATTTCAATTATATGCTAAACTTGTATAATGTGTATCTAAGCAACCTATTACAGTGGCAACCTATTACAGTAATGCAGACTGCTGGAATTGCCTGAAGCAAAAGTCAAGGGACTTTTAAAAAGGCTTTACTTAGTAGAGATTAGAGTTGTCTTAAAAGCAATAAAAATCCTAGAAACGAGTGTGTTAGAATAGTCAAAGGAAACATAACTAAAGAAACAAATTTCGCAGTGAATATCAATCAAATACTTTTTAATGCATAAAGATCTGTTTGCCTATCACCTGTCTTCTCTATTTGCGTATCAAAACTAACATTTTTTTACAATTAGCAGTCAGTTGCGGCAGTTTAAATTTCGTCTTAACATTTTTAGTTAATTAATAATTAATTCTAGTTAAATAATATCCTAAAATTTGAAACGTTTCGAGTCTAAGTATGGACGCGTCTTTGCTGTCTCCGGTCCTGTCGTCATACGTCGTACGAGTTAGTGCGTGTCGGTAACTATGAACTGGTTGGTGAAATTATTTGTCTTGAACGTGACATGGCCACCATTCAGTTACACAAAGAAAATTCAGGCGTTACTGTTGGTGATTCCGTATTGCTTACAGGCAAACCACTCTACATTGAATTGGGTTCCGGTATTACGGGCAGCATTTTTGATAGTATCCACCGTCCGTTTACATTCCCAAGGGTGTTAAAGTACCCGCACTGCTGCGCATCCAAGCATGGAAATTCAATCCATTGAACGTTAAGGTTCACTCATATATATTACCGGTGGTGAACTATATGGGTTTATGCACACAAACACGCTCATTAAGCACAAAATGATTGTTAATCCACGTGCAAAGGGTACAGTACGTTATATTGCACCATCTGCTAATCATCAAGGTCGATGATGTTTTGTTGGAAACTGAATTCGTTGGTGAGATCACCCCAAACACACTATGTTGCAATTATGGCCCGTGCGTCAGCCACGTCCAGTAACGGAGAAATTGCCTGCCAATCATCCACTGTTGACCGGTCAGCGTGTATTGGATTTGTTGTTCCCTTGCGTACAGGTTGGTACCACAGCCATTCCCGGTGCTTTCGGTTACGGCATGACTGTCATCTCGCATTTTTGTACTAAAGTAGAAAGTGTTGTAAATGTGAAGTCTAATTTTTTCGCTCTAAACAGGCACTTTCCAAATACTCCAACTCTGATGTCATTGTCGATGTTGGTTGCAGTGAACCTGGTAATGAATTGTCTGCAGTTGTTGCGTGAACTGTCTGTTGAAATCGATGGTGTCACTGAATCCATCATGAAGCGTACTGCATTGGTAGCCAATACGTCTAACATGCCTGTCGCTGCTCATGATACCGCCATCTACGCTGATAGAATACTTCCGTGATATTGGTTACAACGTTTACATGATGGCTGATTCTACCTCACGTTGGGCTGAAGCTCTTCGTGAAATTTCGGGTCGTTTCGCTAAAATGCCTGCCGACTCCGGTTGCCCAGCCTATTTGGGTGCACGTTTGGCCTCGTTCTACGAGCATGCCGGTCGCGTTAAGTGTTTGGGTAATTCTGAACGTGAAGGTTCCGTGTCCATTGTCGGTGCTGTGTCGCCAACTGATGGTGTATTGTACAAGTTTTCTGAACTTTGGACAAGAATCTGGCACAGCGTAAACATTTCCCTTCAATCAATTGTTTGATTTCCTACTCGAAATACATGCGTGCTCTGGACGATTTCTATGATAAGAACTTCCCTGAATTTGTGCCACTGCGTACCAAGGTTAAGGAGATTTTGCAAGAATAAGAGGACTTGTCCAAAATTGTACAGCTCGCCGATAAGGCTTCACTTACCGAGACAGAGAAGATCACACTTGAGGTAGCTAAGCTGCTTAGAGACTATTACCTGCAACAGAACTCGTATTCATCGTACGTTCGTTGCTGTCCGTTCTACAAAACCGTCAGCATGCTGAGAAACATCATTGACTTCTACGATATGACGCGTCACTCTGTAAAATCAACTGCTCAGTCTGCGAACAAATTGACATGGAATGTCATTCGTGAGGCTATGGGCAACATCATGTACCAATTGTCATCGATGAAGTTCAAGGACCTCGTTAAGGATGGTTAAGCTAAGATCGATTAATTGCACGAAGATCTGCAACAGGCCTTCAGAAACCTGGAAGACTAAATAATAATACTAAAATTTAGTACTTCTATTATTCAAATGTACTTCACAAATTTCAAAATCCCATACAACGCCACATGGCTTCCATGCCACACTGCAACATCGAATAGTATGCACTGACAACTTAAATCTAACAAAAATGGACATTTAAGAGTGTAAAACTGCTGCCACACAACTGCCAGGAGACATGACACTATGACAACTGGAATATGAAAAAAAAAAGAAAAAAATACATAAAGAAAAGATGGCTGCAATGGATGAAGCGCTTCAAAGTATGCAGCAGTAAAAAATAAAGAAGAAAATAAAGTAAGTAGAAATGCGAGTAAAAATGCTATGAACAGAAAAATGAAAGCCGTAGCCAAAGATGCACCAGCAGCAGCAGCAGCAACATAAGAAGAAAAAGCAAAAGAAGCGTCTACTTAAAATCGAATTTAGGACATTTCTGTGTTAAATCCCTGCGGCAGTCATACCAAAGAAAAAGGAGTGAAACCATTACAATTCAAATGCTTTGTTACACGCGTTTTCAAGTTGAATGGATACGGCGTACTCTGCGCTTTGTGCGCACGAAATGAAGCATATACCTACATATAGATGCACAAGCATGCTGACTATCTATTGCATACTTGCAGGCACTAAGCCTTGAAATGGACTTGCAAAACTATTATTATTTCTCTACTGCTTGTGCTGCCCCGTTTTTATATTCTTTTTTTGGAGGCCACTTCATCTTTGGCCATTGTATAGCTGCCAAAGCATAGCGTTGCCATAATAGTAGCTTTTCTATCCGAATATATGTATATATATTTAGCAGTAGTATGCACTGCCGTCTTACTACCACTCGCTGTCTTGTCTACGCATTGCGCCTGTGAATATGCAGCAATAAATCACCGAAAGAATAGCAGAGACTAAGATGGAGAAAAAAAAAAATTGCCCGAAAGTAGATGCCATGCAATATTTAGGCAAGGCTTTTAAAATTGTTGAACTTCTTCTGCAGAGTGCATTTATTTCATTTTATGCGCTTTACTTCTTTTATTTTTTTTATTTTTTCGGCTGCTTGAATAAATGTTTGTTGCAGTTTATGCACTGTCTCTGTATGTGTGTGTGTGTTTTTTTTTTTTTTTGTTAGTTTCTGTTAGTCGGTTTGTCTGTCTGTTTAAAGTGCAAATGTATGTCCTGCCAGCTTTAGCGAAAGCGAGTAAACGAGATACTGAATGATACATTTAGAGGACTATGCACTTGCTTTCTAATGCCACTTTGATTAAGGCAACTTTTGCAGCTGCCACTCTTCCACTTACTCAGCTACTTTCTTTGTATTTTGTTATGCATTTGCAAATGAATTATAGGCATTTCCGGTATGCAGAAAACAAGCTAAAACAAGCTCTTAACTTTAGCTTTACATGTGTATTTGTAATAAAGTTGTAGAAAAATACAATTACTACAAGGGCAGACGATCAGATCTAATGAATCTGAGCTCAACTGGACAATAATAAGAAATCTTTGATTCTCTGATTGGAGGAATGATCATTCAGCTTCCTTTAGGTGACTACATGCTTGTATGCAGAATGATAAGCTCTTCGTAAAGGTTTCTAGTTAAGAATGTGATTTCATCATCCCTGCTGCAACAAATAAAATTGATTAAAATGTTTTCTCTTAAAGTAGCTCATATCGCTCATATCGCAAATTCTGTCTTCTGGTAAAGATAGAACATTTCCGTAAACAATTGGCAGCAGTCGCCATTGTAGGAGGCCTCGAAATTAACTAATACTCCTACAAGACTAGTTCCAAAGCAAACAAGGAATTAAGCAATTTACTCTCGTCAACTAGAATTACTAAAAGGTTTTATTGTGGCTGATGGAGAACCTAAATGCTGAGGTCCGAAGGCAATTGACATACAGAACCAAAGCTGACCGTCAATTCTTATCAATCCAAAAATCTTGCGAAGAATATTTCTTCTGCGCCATATAGAAGGACCCGGACTATCACGTCTTGTTAATTTTTGATTTGAGAGAGAGCTCTACTTCTAACTTGCTTGATGATACCAAAGTAGCATCTATTAAAGAGAATGTGTGATCGTGCACTTTGCTAACTTTTTGGTTTTTTTATTATTTATTTGTGTAATCCTGTGACATGTCTCACACCCAGCGACCCAACCCTTAATTAAAGGAAGTTGCCTGCTGCTCAAAAATTGCACAAAATTTTCTCAAGATTATGTTCAGATTATTCGCATAGGATACCGGAATAATAGAATTTTGTATTACGCTCTTTTAAAAAGAATTAATTTTTCTCATTTCCAAATGAGTTGCAATCAAAAACTTTCCACGCTGACATATTCCATTTTAAGAATATTAAGATATCTCTCTTTCAGTTCAAACTGTTACTGAATTTATGAATTTCTAATGAACTTTCCTCTTCAAGAATAATACGTTGAATTATTAATATAGCAGATCAGTATCTCATGAAAACAATACAAAGCGTATTAAAATAGGAGTAAAAGAGTAGAAACACATTACAAACGTGTAAGACTGAGTGAGAAAGAGACAGCAGACATACAGACAGACAGACAGACAGACATAATAGTAAATAGAATGCATGTAAGAGGAGCGTATGGAGAAAATTCGAAAATTTACCAAAATGCGATTAGAGCACAAACTTTGGCATTTTAGTGTTTGCTATTTTAAAGTTTTTAAGCACAGCAAGCGAAAAAGCAAACAAGTAAACAAGCAAACAAAAACAAAAACAAAATAAGCCGCAAAAAGCGGAAGTGCCGCCATTAAATGCGCTGCATATGTGATGAGAATACACAAGCACACACACACACATACACACATACATACAAACGAATGCAAACAACAACTGAGAAACGATTACAAACAGACATGCATGCATAAATAAAAAGGCTCATTGTTAAGTGGTATTTGTTGGCATTTGTACAACATGAATGCGTGTGTATATGTATATACAATAGTTGTTGCATTAGTGGTTGTTGTTGTTGTTGTTGTTGCTGCAGTTGCTTAGTTTCGGCGCATATTTTACTATTTCCGCTACGGCTTTGTGCAACAACAACAACAACAACAACAACAACAACAACAACAACATGAAATAGCAAAATAACAGACAAACAAACCGGAAGTGATAAAATCGTGCACTCTACACACACACACACACACACACACACACACACATGCAGACACACATACTTACGTTACATATGATATTCATCTTGCTATCGGTCTCTATCACTCTCTTTCTCCTTTTCTGTGTCACTCTCGCATGCACTAAGCTGACTTTTACTATAGCGTTTTCAATACCCTTTACTGATTATTTGACATTGGGTTGTATCAACTCTACTTCTAATTTGCTTGCTGGATCGTTTTTTTTTTTTCATTTTTAATTCTATACTAGTGAACTCCGCAGCTTACTCGTTCGCTTCGCTCACACGTCAACTCCCGGCATGCATGCATACAGCTTAGGAGAGGAGCAGCGCACCTAAAAGTATGCTAAAAATATAAATGCTGACACGACGAACACGAACACGGCGATCCCAAAACTTTTTTAAAGAATAGAGAGAATTTTTGTGCAACGACAACTTTGAGACTCAAAGAGAAAATAACTTCATGCTGGATATTTGGATTCTCTTATATTTTTTTAGATAAGTTTCATTCAATGTTCCTAATTAATAATAATTATATAAGTATGTATCGAATGTAGTGGATCTAGCAGATCCACTAAAACTGCCCTAGACACCCTAATTCATAATGCCATAAAAGACAAAGGAATAGCCATTTGTGCTTTCATGGACATCGAAGGTGCCTTTGATAACACATCACACACGGTAGTTGCAAAGGCACTTAACAAGAGGAGTATAGATCCATACCTTATCAGATGGTTAGTACAACTACTGGACTCAAGAAAAGTCGAGACTAGCTTACCTGATAATAAAATTATAGTCAAAACCACGAAAGGATGCCCACAGAGGGGTGTTTTATCACCTCACCTGTGGTGTCTCGTGGTGGATGAACTATTAGAGCTCCTTACAGATAATGGCATCACATGTCAAGGCTATGCGGACGACATAGTTATTATCTGCATAGGGAAGCATGAAGATGGGCATTAACATCACAAGATCTTGGTGCTCAAAGGTAGCATTGAGTATTAACCCATCTAAGACTACTATCGTTCCTTTCTCTAGGAAGTATAAAATGAAGTTACTCAAGCCAATATGGGTGAATGGCACGCACCTCCAAGGAGGTAAAATACCTAAGAGTTATATTTGACAAGCCTACCACAGCTTCTATGGCAATGATGACTTGCAGAGTCATTGGCGGTAAGAATGGGGGGTGCACCCGCAAAATAATGAAATGGATGTACCTCACAATGGTCAGATCCATAATAACATATGGTGCCATTGTCTGGGCGGACAGGGGTAAATTGACAAAAGCTAGTAAGCAACTGGAGCAATGCGAACCTGTTCTACTAAATCTAATGCCGCTGCATCTTCATATCCAAGAACAGGCTGACAGAGCCATTGCTTGGGTAGGACGAATTAACACTAGTAGGAAGACCTGTATCGGGAATCAAACAAGTGTTAGTATGAAAGACGCCCACCCACTCCTGCAATGCCCTAGTGACAACCTAGGCATAATGAACAACTTCACTAGAAGATTTGAAGAAGGACTCAGCCATAAAGAAGAATGGAGAAACATAATGCTGAACTACAATATCAAACCAGGAGCAATAAGCTGGTAAACAGATGGTTTCCTAACAGACGAAGGAAGTGGCGTAGGAGTCTTCGGACCTCGCACTAAATACTTCGAATTACTAGGGAAATTCGCTTGTATCTTTCAGGCAGCATTATATGCAATAGAAAGATGTACTCAATTCAATTGAAATAGGGGGTACAAGAACCAAAACATCGCTATCTTCTCAAACTGGTCATGGAATGTATAGGTAAACCTAGGAAAATTTAATAAGATTACTCTGTACTGGGTACCAGGAAACGAGCAAGCAGATGACTTGGTCAGTAGAGGGGCAGCGTCCCCTTTCATGGGTTCAGAGCCTTTCTGCGGGCTCGAACACAATGAGAGTCCTGGTAAAAGAGAAAGAAAAGAAAGCAAGAGACTTTTTCTGGGAAAAATGTGAAGGATTAAAACAGAGTAAAAAGCTGTTAGGCCCTTACAACAAAAGGAGATCGGAAATTTGCAACGGTCTTAAAAGAAACGTTCTAAGAACGATTTCGGGCTTCCTGACTGGACACTGTAGACTTAGGAGACACTTGTGTAGAATCGGAATCAAAAGTTATAGCACTTGTAGATTCTGTCTGGAGGATGACGAAACTTCGGAGCATATCTTGGGAGACTGCCCAGCTCTGACCCAAACCAGGCACATATATCTTGGCAATTACTAAGTGGCAGGAAGGGTGGTGCATGCACTCAATCCCAAAAACCTATTGGCCTTTTTCAGGGCAGTAAGGCTGGATGAGTTGCTGTAAGTTAACAACTGTTAGGGCACATTAGACCTGTAAAGGTCGCAGTGCCTACTACCTAGCACATCCGAATGCCTGTCTTATATTTATTGTACATTTTTGAGGTACTTATTTTTGAGCTACCCAGCTAAAATTGCAGCAAGACTTACCTTTGTTGCACCCAAATAATGTGTCGAAATTAGTTTTCCCTTGCATTTTTTTTTAAGTTCCATAGAAACACCCATCCATTTTGAAATATAGACAGTTGCATAGGCAGATATGGCTCGAACGACTCGTCTTACGGTCATTATTTAATATGTTAATATGATAATATCTTCCTTTCAAGTTTTAATATTATAGATTATAATAATTTGGTTCTATTTTTTTAATTTTTATTAGGGATGAGTTTCCACCTAGTGACACCCTAAGATATCGAAGGCCATAACTTTCAGTTATGAAAATATAATTTCGTGGAGCTTACGGTTTCGTTTGAAAACTGAGTTCAATACTTTAGAATTAAGTTTCAAACGGAACTTAAAATCTAGAAAAAATTCTCGAAAATCGACACTCCAAAAAAGGTCTACAGCTATTGGCACCCATTTACACTTCACTGTAAAAAATCGAAAATGAACAAAGTTTTTTTTTTTTTCAATGGTTCACAGCCTACTTTAAATCTATTTGGGAGTTGCATACTAAATTTAAAACTATGTATGTCGTTACTATGAATAATCAGTACATATAACTATATAGCTTTGCTAATAATTCAAAGCTTTTGAATGAAAAATTTCGATGATTGAGGATACAGCTTATAGCACAAGACCGCGATGTAGCACATTTGCGTTTTGTTGCTGAACATGAAAGAACTTTTAAATAGGACTAATTGTCAAAATCCTGCTGGATATCCAGAAACACTGCAGTGCAGAATTTTTTTTATTCTCTAAACAAGTTCACTAGTTATATGCTTCTCAATAATATTTTTCAAATACTGCGGATTGATGAAAGACAGTTTTTTGACATATTATGCTGTGATATCATTATTAGCTCAGTTGATTTTCTTTCTTGCCTGATAATAGCTTTTTATCACAAAATAGATGCATTTAGTGGGAAATATTTTAATGGTGACTCCATCCATTTAGACGAGTGCAGGTGTTTTATTTTCTTCAGTAGATACTTTATCGAATTGGCAAGCTGATTCTAGAAAATATTCCACTTCACTTTTAAAATCTTCATCTTTAATTTTATTCGGTGAAATACTTGAACACTTTCTCATTTGCTGTTCGAAGATTCCATTGCTGACTTGATTGATAAAAATTTAATAAAATTGCCGACATTTTGTATGTTTCACAATATTCTTCAAGTTCCAATAAATAAATTGCAAACTATTTGTCATATTTCCAAAATAATTCTAAGATCACGAAACTTAATAACGAATTTATAGGATATTTATGTTTCGTTCAAACTGAAGCAACTGAAGTTGTGCATTTAAATTGTTTATGCTGTAAATTTAAGTGTTGCCTGATGCTTAGTATTGAATTGGATTCGTATTTGCATTTCCGGTACAACATTTTGTATTGAAATGTGCCTCCAGCTACTGCTACTGCATGTGTGTGTGCGACTCTTTTGTTGCACAAACAACGCTTGTTGCATTGTTAATTTATATGTTTATGTATATAGGCTGCTGTTGTTGTTGTACTTATAGTCCCAGCGGCAATTAGAAAATGGTTAGCAACCTATTTGTTATTGCTGGGCGTAATTATATTTTATCACGCGTTTTCGTGCGAAATATGTCAGAAGATGAAAACACGGCATTTTGTAAAAAATTAATTGAATTTTTAAATTGCGGAAATTTCCATTTTCACATGTTTTAATGTTTTATATTGGAAATATTTCGTTCATTCTTTTTTTTTCTTTCTGCCTTTCCGATATTTTAGCCAATTGTCCTTCAAAATTTTTAGCACTTCTTCTGTTTGTGTCCTTCTGCTCTGCTGCTTCAACATCATCGCTGTCAGCAGCATCATCCTTGCCTTTCGTTGCCATCGACGACATTGTCGCCTTCATTAGGCGTTCAAATATTTGCTCAATCAATTTTTTTCGCTAACAGCTCTTTGCTCTTTGCCTTCAGCATAGCATGAACTTTTTATATACCCTGTAGGCATACAGTAAATGAGTATATTAAGTTTGTGCAATGGAATGTAACTGTTGAAAGAAGGCATGGCAGAATATACATTGACAATGGTTTCTTGCGTAGGTCTGAATATATGTCCGTTTGAATAAGTAGATCGTAGCGTCACACAGTAGTCACCATACACAGCAATCTACCATTTTTAAGCTTTTGGTTTTATTTAAAATTTGCTTTACTTTACATCAGATTGGCGTAAAGCACTTAAAAAAAATTCTCTGCTTCAATAGTTTGCAGGGTATATCGTTGCCAAGCACACTCAACTGCAGCATTCCTTCCAGTTTCATTTTTATTGTTATACAATTTTTGCACCCTCACAAATTTTTTGTTTGTTTAAAACTTTTTTGTACTTGAGTAATATTTTTTTCTTCGCTTTTTCTCTTTTTTACACATCCATAAAGTTTGGTTATTTACAATTCTCATTTTGTAATTTTGTTTTCTTTTATTTTTGTGCTTAATTTTTCGGTTTTTGCTTGCTTCATTTGCATGCACTTGTCTATAAATTTGTAGTTTTTATTCATTTGGTACTTCAGTGCTTTATTTATAGTCGTAGTCTGTCATCCTTACTCAGTCGATTCTTGCCTTTTATGCTGCATTTCTTGTCTTTATTAATTCTTCATTTTTTCTGCAGCTTTTGTTATGTATTTTTTTTTTTTTGTATCATAAAATATGCTAAATCCTAATTATTGTCAGTTGACAAAGACCTCAAGGCTTTGTAGTCAATATTTGGCTTTGTACTTTTGAGATTTACCAAACTGCTTTCGATTCAAGTGGACAATTATTTAAGCGTTTTATTTCTTATCTGTTAAAAGCGTTGTTAATTTGGAATATTTTATATGAAAAATGGAATTGCTGTGCATATAATAGGACCAAAAATGTGGGCGAAGTATTCTGAAAATTTCATATCTGTTATGTATAAACAAAATCTTAATACCTTCATTCTAATATTTTTGAGATTATTTAGTTAATAGACAGACCAGTTTACAGACGAGCATGGTTACATCTGTTCAGTTATCAATGATGATGAAGAGAGTGCATGAAGTAGAATCATTTTGACGGTTTAAGTGTTTATGGAAGTTCGTTAAACTATGTGCAAATGCAATCAAACTTAAATACCCATATTCAGGTACTTCTTGTCGAAAGCTCCTTTAAGTAGTTTTTAATGAGAACAGCAGTAAGATGAATAAGATTAGATGTTTAACTCTTCCATAGTTTGGCAGTTGAATTGTAATAGTTTGTGTGGGAAATCGGTTCTTTGCCGGGATACCTAGTGCAGACAAGGCGTCGAAGAACTTCGATCGTATTAGCGTGTCGTAAGCGGCTTTGAAGTCGACAAATAGGTGGTGAGTGTCTTTGTTGAACTCACGGGTCTTTTCCAAGATTTGGCGTAATGTGAATATTTGGTCACTGGTCGACCTTTTTGGACTGAAGCCAGTGAATCGGTATATGGCTTCAGCCTATTACACAATACGCTCGACAGAGTCTTGGCGTTGGCGCAAACAGCGGGGTCTCCCTTCTTAAAGATAGGACAGAGAACACTGAGATTCCAGTCATTGGGTATGCGTTCATCGGACCATATCTTGCATAAAAGTTGTTGCATACTCCTAACCAACTCTTCGCCGCCGGTCTTAAATAACTTAGCTGACAGCCCATCAGAGCCTGCCGCTTTGTTATTTTTCAGCTTTTTAATAACTGAATCGACCTCGTTATAGTCCGGTAGCTCTACAGTAGTGTCATGATTAACTGGTGGTTCCGGTGTCATTTCTCTATCGGCGGCCCTTCGTGTAGGTTGGAGAAATGACTCCTCCATAATCTCAGTGATTCCTGTTCATCCGTTACCAGATTTCCATTGTTATCCTTACAGAAAGTTACTCCGGGCTTAAAACCTTCAGTCAGACGCTTGACCTTTTGATAGAATTTTCGAGCTTCATTTCTGTCACGTAACATCTCAACATCCTCAAACTCCTGCCTTTCTTGCTCCTTTTTCTTGCGTCTGAAAAGGCGTTTCTCCTCTCTCCGTTTCTTTCGATATCGCTCTCTAACAGCTCGCGTTGTTTCCGACTGCAGAGTTCGCTGATAGGAAGCGTTCTTCGCTGCAGTAGCATTGCGACACTCCTCGTCGTACGAAGAATTCTTCACAGGTTTTGTATAACCAAAGACATCCCTGGTAGCCCTATCCATGGAGCAGGTGATATGTTTCCACTGCTCACATATATTTCGAGAAGACGGAGAGGTTTCCCGGAGCAGTCGGGAGAGTGTGTTTGAGAAGGCTGCGGCGGTCTGTTCTGATTGCAGCTTGCCGACGTCTAGCTTTCGTTGCATTTTGGAACGTGTGGCATGCAATACGCTGAGTCTAGTGCGTACCTTGGCTGCGACAAAATAGTGATCCGAGTCAATGTTGGACCCGTAACGTTCGCACGTCCAACACGCTCGATGCGTGCCTTCCGTCAATCAAAACATGTTCCATTTGGTTGCATGTTATTTGATCAGGACTCAGCCATGTAGAATTGTGGATGTTAAGATGTTGAAATCTGGTACTACTAACTACCATGTTCCGACCTGCGGCGAAATCGATTAGCTTCTGTCCATTAATCATTCGTACGGTAGGGCCAAAGATTCCTTCCTTCCCAATCTTGGCGTTGAAATCGCCAAGCACGATTTTGACATCGTGTTTGGGACAGCGCTCGTACAGACGTTCCAAACCCTAATAGAACTCATCTTTGGCATCGTCGTCTTTCTCTGCCGTCGGGGAGCCTTGATGCGTATCGCGGCTAAAGACGAGGCCACGTAGTTTTCTACTCACCACGAAACCACATCCAAATTCGTGCTTACTCGCATGGCAGCTGTAGTAGATGTCACAGGATGCTTTTTTAGAGCAACCCTGTCCTATCCATCGGATTTCTTGGATTGCGGTGTTTAAGGGTGTGGACATTCCCGGTGCAAATCCTCAATACATGATCCTTGTAATGTTTGCGGGGGTCGTCATCAAAGGGGTCTTTCCGAGGCTTTTTTTTCGTTTTCCTTTGGGGGTTATTTTTTAAGTGGCGGGTCCCAAGCACAGCGCACCAGCCCCTTATTAAAGGAGAGGGGCCCCTTCGCCTTCTCACGTTAGCTCACCTCTGAACTGGTGTCCAGAAGCTACCCAGGAGATACGTGTCCTAGCGAACGTGTGAGTTGGTTAAACCGTTTGACACAAGAATCATTTCCAGGTGAATGACAGTCAACAACTTTTCTCACAATGTGAAGTTGAACAAACGATCCCAATCTCCCAAATAAATATCTTAAATATTACACTGTGATGATATATAAATATTTTTTTTCCTGAGTCATAATTTTATTTAATTTTCACTTATTAACTTAGGAATGCGGTAATGAATTGTATTAGAATCCTATAAATAAAAAGAAATAAAAAAAAATGGGAATAAAATTAGACAATAAGAACACGATACGACAATGTCAACGACAAACGAAACAACAATGCAGGAGAACGTGCACAACTACATAAACTAAGTCTACCACAAAATTAAAAAAAATCATCTACAGTGATTAGTGTTGTGTGAACTTAGTTCATTTTAATGATCGCTCATTTTATTTACAATATTATGTAGTTCGTTCTACAATTATATTCCTTAGTTCTTTTTATTAATTGGGTCGTTTTAATTCGTTAAGTCGTTCGGTTTCGTTCTTTGTTTTCTTATGTTCAATAAGTCATGTTTGCTTTTATTTTTTCTCATTTTGACAGCTTCAAAAGCGAGTAGACGTACACAAATGTGTAAACAGAGAGGTGTAACACTAACTCTAAGAAAATAATTCAGCAATCTATCCAACTAAATAAGGAATAAATTTGAACGAACAGTGTGAACTTGTTCAATTTTTTCAGCGCAGCGAATAAGTTCATTTTATTCTTTGGTTCGCTCATGAACAGCCCAACACTACTGTGTATAAGTAGTAGCAAGTGTTGCGCGTGCAAAATGGCGTTGGGCGCAAATAACTTGCGGCTGTATTTTCAATTTTCGTTTTGCATCCGTTTTCCCACTGTGCCCATTTTGTTTACACGCTGACTATCTCGCTTACACACTATCTATCGTTCTCTTTCAATCTTGCAGTCTTTCACATTGCATTGACTTTTGCACAAATAGCAACAGCAGTTGCAGCTGTGTGTGTGTGTGTGTGTGTTCGCCCGCTAGTTAGCGCACAAGTTGTTATTGTTGTTGGAAGTGCATTTGTTTGCATTTTTCCAGCGTTTTGATTGCGTTTACACGCCGCGGCAGTTCAAGTCGAGGGGTAGCGAAAACGGACGTCGCCAACGTTAGACATCAACTGCCACCGCAAACGTCGTCCAGGTCACGCTATTTAGTGCTCAGATCCGTGCAGTATTATGCCTTGCTATACCACTATTTCTATACCCTATAATCAAGTGGGTAAGAAGTTATTTTAAGTTGGTGCAGATGTTTGTCGCAGGTGAAAGTAAGGCAAGCAATGGAACACAGCCTCTAGCCATGTAGGCTAGATGCTGTGTTCCATTGTTTGGGTGCTGAATGGCTTCTACGAAAATCTTCAGCTTTGTGCTGTACTTTATTTTAGTTTTTGTATATAATTGACGTGAAAAAGTAATTAAAATATATCGCATGCTATAATTTCTTATTAAAATATCGCATGCTAAATTTTTTTATGAAAATATCGTATACTGTCTTAACTTAGCAAATTATCGCATGCTACAATTTTTTTAAATCAAATTATCGCATGCTATATTTTTTAGCAAACACCCCTTTTGTAGTGGAAAACAAGGAAACTGCATCATGTATAGGAAAACTTTAAGTCGACCACATTCGAAGGTAAAATTCTTTCTGGTTTATTCTTAATTTACCCCGCAATGGTATATCTTGCAGTCTCGAAGAAAAGCGACCTTGTTGCTGCCTGTTCAGGCAGCCATTTTGCCCCCCATCCACCACCTACCACCTCACGCGAATAATGCTGCGTGCTTTTTGTGCTCGTTTGCTGCGCGTTCTACTGAAATTGTTGTCATTTCTAGTGTTTGTTGTTGTTTTTGTTTGCTGTTTTCTGTTTTCTGTTTGCTGTTTGCTGTTTATTTGTTTGCAGTTGGCAGCGCCTGCGGCTAAAACAAGTACATCCGTTGTCGTTAGCAAAAGCCTGCGCCGACTTTTGTTATCCTTACAGTGACTCTGTCACTGACTGACTGACGCTCTTTGCTCTTCCTGTTGCATGAAGCTGCTATTGTTGCTGCCGTTCCATGCCGCAGCCATTGTCATGTTTGACGTTGCCGACTTGGTTGTTGCAGGCGTCTGCAAGCGATTCTATGGCATCAGCAGAAACAGCAGCAACAGCAGAAACATGACATTGAACAAGTTGTCAGCAACAAGCGTTGAGTGGTCGCTTCACAGTTAACACAAGCGGATATTAAAATAAATATACTCGTACACAATTTTCAAGTGCTCTAGCCTACTTTCGTATATGTCAGTTAAATGCAAGGATTTACTCAAATCGTACAAAAAGCGAAACACGTATAAATCACGCACAAACATTTTTTATTTGAATTAGTTATTTTGCAAATTAAGTTCATGAATTAAAGATTTATAACAGCTTTCAAAATTAGTAAATTACTGAAGCGATTTTTCTTGGTTTTTATATTTTCCAAACGCGTGTAAAAAGCCAAAATTAACAACACCCACCAAGTGCCTTTTAGCGCATGTTCGCGCTGAAAATTTCATTAAACGGATCGAGGCAACAGCAAACCCCAAAATATAAAACAAACGAAAACTGCTGAACACAAAATGAAGTATTGAATGTAAAATTAAACGCTTAAAGCGCTTTCAGCAAGCCAACAAAACAAACAGAGGAACACGACTCAAAAACGCTGAAAGGATTATGTTACAACTAAGGCAAAACACCACAAAAACCAAACAAAAATTCTGACCATTATAAACAAAAATGTGGTGATGAGTGGATGACGACGTTCTGCGCGTTTAATGCGTGAAAATTTGTGGAGAAATTGAAGTTCATCGCACTTAGTTAAAAAAAAAAATGCAGTCAGCATGTATTGAGCTACAGATAGAGCAGTACGAGATCAAAACGTTTTCTAAAGGCCTTAAGGTGGCAATGAACAAAAACTATTATTTTATAAACGTCTCAAGCAGTGCCCAAAAACCTTTGAAATCCCATCTTCTCTCCATAATGGCAAGCTGAACTTGGAACTAAACTTCGTAAAACAACAACAGTAAAGAGCCAAAGGTTGCCCTTGTATGCTTTAAGGACCATGATTTACGGATATGCACATAGAATGTTTGCACGCTCTATACAGAAGGTGTTCGATAATTGATATCCTCGACAAATTTCATGAAATAAGGAAGCTCTAAAAAATCATCTATTTGGATGCAGTATCTTGGTAAGTGGGATATTACCAAGAAATCACTATGAAGTTGTTTCACACCTGTCAACGAGTTTTCAGTCGCAGGAAAAATCAGCAGCGAAAATTCTATTCAATTTTAAGCACGGAGATACTTACAAGTCTGGATATAGATGCCCATGAATCACTAACTATATGGAGAAGTCATTTAATAAAGCTACTTGTAAGCGATGAAGGATACACCATGAAGACCCGCTGATAGACAGTTGCAGCCATATATAGATTCACAGATAGGTCTGTGCTAATGTACTTCAGTGATCAAATCTAGAAGAAGCCAAGTGGGTGTAACCAAGCCACACACCAACTATTTTTTGACTATTAAATCACCATCAACACGCCTTCTCTGTGACCTTTTAGTCTGCGTTGATGTAGCAGGTGCCTTGTTAGATCATCTGGATGGTTTCTAGATCCTTTCTAGATCGGAAATGCTTGTGTATCAAAGGACACCAGAAATAATGCGCAATGTCTGGGTCTTTAGTAGCCAAACTTTAGCCATAAACATGCAAGCCGTACCGCCAAGTTGGAGCAATAATTATCTTACATCTGGCGACTTTATTTCCTTAGAGAAAGTTTGTTTCTGCTGACGAGCAGCCAATGTTACTTTCTCAATCTTGCAGTAATTGATTTCATTACAGACGCCTCTCCAGAAATCTATTAAGTTACATTCCGAGTTTTGATAAATCAGATGGTTATTAAAGTGGACTTCCGCACAAGAGTCTGAACGTAAGGCATTTGAGGCTACATATACACAGCTTTCTCTGACCAGCCCAGCTGTGTCGTGTGTGCAAAAGTTGTAATGCGCAAATCTTCTAATTAATATTCCATAGCCACTGTGTATGTCGTGCGGGAACAGTGTATATAATAGAGGGCCCAGCACATTGTCCTGTGGAACTCTAGCATGTATGGCCTTGACACTGGGCTTCACACAATTTAATACACAGCTGAGGCGGCAGAAGACTCTTAAGCTTATTTATCAGCTCATCGTGACAAAGTCGGTCAGATACCTGTTTAATGTCAAGATAAGCGGCAACCATGTACTTTTACTATTAAACTGTTTAGGTGTTCCATGGGAGAAATTGATAGAGAGTATGCTTCAACTGACGTAACTCACTTGAATGATAGTTTGGAAACCATAGGCAGCAGACTTATTGGCCCATACGAGTCCAAGTAAGAGGGGTTTTATTCTGCCTTATGAATCATGCAGACCTTTGCCTTCCTCAATTGCTTAGAAATGTGTTTCAGCCTTAGCACAGCATATGAGATGAGCAGCAAAAAGAGAACGGGGTCAAATTGCAATACTTTTAAGATAAAGTTAACCAGCTCATCTTCTCCAGGAGCATTTTCGGATGTTGTATTTGGATATAAAAGTGATTGGAAAGTAAAGTTGGGCGCGTCTATCAAGCACCTACTGGACCTCACGTGCTGTGGTCGTCCGTTGTTAGCTCTCCCAATTAACTAACAATTAAATCTGAGTCACTGATAGTTCCGGGGTTGCTGTATAGCGCAGAGGCATGGTGTCTGTTAGACTCATGTTTTGGGAATCTTTGAAATAAAGTCTCTTCGTAAGATTTTTGACTTATTAGAGTTGGCTTTTACTTTCGTTTAAATACAAACCTTTCGCTGTGTTAGCTATTCGATGAGGGATACATTACATAAAATTTATATTCCTGCACTGGTATGGTCAACTTATACGAATGGATGACAGTGCTCCAGCACGCACGGTTTATATGAAGGTGAGTAAAATTTATTGGTGGAAAACATAATAGAGTACAACCAGACACACGGTCGTGCACAAGATCACAGCAGCTGGTACGCCTTTCTATGTACGGCCATGTCCAAAAACCGTTATAGAGCCAGCTAAGCGTTGTACGACGAACATTCTTCATTCAATTTACCCCGAATGGGATATACTTTAAAGTCTTGAGCAACTTGACGATTCGAATTGAACTTGCCGTCTATATTAATTAAAACTAGCAGCAAACCAGATTTTATTTAAACAAACATTTTTTTCATTTTCTTGTATATATTTCTTGCGTTTCAAGGCGGCATGTCTGGATCCTTCGATTGTTTGAGAGTATCTGTAACCCTTTTCAATGCTTGTGCACGTGTTTGTAAATCCAGTTTATTTTCGGAGCCCGCCTAATGGCATTATGGTGGGTGGGTGTCAACCAAGATCACTTCGAAGTATTTGTACGAAGCGTCTTGAGCCACCCAATAAGAATTCAAAACACGCAAGCCACCAAGTCTACGAGCTTATGCATTACTCAGCTATACATTTAAGGCCACTTTAAGGCTTGAGTTGGTTGAACCATGTCTCTTAGGCTAGCAATAAGTGCAACTCTTAGGCGTACTCGAATCCTGTAGATGACGTATGCCTGCTTAGCACAAAATCCTAAACGACGAGCCTTATCGGGGCGTTTTGGTCTTGGAGAGTGGTGTAGTATCGTGTGCTGACAGTTCAGCCACACTCTGATGCGGAGCAAGTAGCGCATAACATTGCTCTGCTTCTTGCACCCATCTTCAATTACTGGATACCAAAAGACGTTAAGGTGCTCCGTGTAAAAGCTATTTCAAAAGAAACGCAAGGGTAGTGTATGAGATATCGTTCTATAATTGAGAATGAACAATAATTTTTGGTTTCTTGGTAATTTATAAGTTTTAATAAATGTGGAACAGCAACTGAACGATATAAACTGCATATGAACATACGGCACACTTTTCGATTGGTGGCATACTGTATATGGAAGCTTCATATCTAAATGAGCAAGTAATACTCAGTTGTCAAACTCATACAGAACAATTGGTCACCTTATTATTTTGTAGATAAAACTCTCTTACAAGTTGAGCTGGCTACTTAAAATACAAAATGAAGTTTTCAATTGAACCATTTGTCATTTGAAGTTTAAACATTTATTTTCGAAAAATATGTGAAATGTATTAAAATGTCGGTTCTGCCGAAGTTAACATTTTATCCTTTTCTTTTTTTTCCTTTTTTTGGTTTGTTTCCTTCCTTCGGCAACCTGCATAAAAAATTCAGCAGTTGATTTTTATGCTGAATTTAGCTACAATTCATTCATACGAAAGGAAGCAAAATTTAAACTTGTTTCGCATTGTTGTTAAAGCATTTAAGTAGATTTGTGCATTAAAGTATTTCGCAAGAAAAATATTTTATTGCTGTATATAAAAGCTAAAGTCGAGGGATATGTGTTCTTTAATGCTTGTTTTTAATGTTAAAATTCCGTAGAATTTGGTATGCGTATCTGTTTAAAGCAGCTTATTTTAACTTTGGTTATATGTACTGCAGCAAACTAAATTTAGTTTAGTAGCATTAAAAGTGCTCACACACCCATCAAAGTGTCATTGGTAATAAATTCAAATCTTTCACTTGGAGATTGCATTTACTTGGAGTGTTTTCCCTGCATATTCTGCAACCGCAATGGCAACTGTATACACCCCCAGATTTCGACGCAATGCGATCGCCTTACTCAACTGTCAGTATTAACGCCATTCAAAGCTGGAAACTTTTTCAATGCTATTGCATGGTGCGATGCGCTTCAGTTGGTTTGGGTTAAATTTGGTTTAGTTTGCCTTACCCTTACCCAGCTGCAAAGTACTTCTTTTTATAGAAATTTTATTTTAGCTTCTGCTGCTGTTGAATTATAACTAAATATCAATTTGATCCAAGCACTTATCAGTCAATGTCAGTGTTTCAATGAAACGTAACTACGCAAAATTCAAAAAAAAAAAATGAAAAGATTGAATAAAGGAATTTTTCGTTACGCAGCAAAGGCAAAGATTGGCACGGAGTCATTTAAGATACGAATAGTTTGTAGTCGATTTTGTGGTGGTTACGAATGACTGCCAAGAAGTTGGAGCCATTTTACATATAGCATATAAATTGCTATCTTATATAGATTGACTGGTATTAGCTATTATTATTTATGCAGTGCAGTTTAATTTAGTTGCTTTAAACTTCATTTGTGCTAATAGTTTCAACGTACTTTCAAAAATCAAATAAGCATAAAATTGTTTTAATTTTTTTATTTGTCCTTTGTTGTTGATGTTTATTTGCTCACAGCAATTTTCAGCTCAAACTTTTTGTCCTAGTAGTAACTCGCCGCTGGCGTTTAATGTCAAACACATAGGTTCAACGCATACAGGCTGTTGTCAATTTTATGCACATAAATACTCGCATTGTTCGCTGGTGTTGGCGTACTGTACAGAGTGAGCATATATACGCTTGGATTCAGTACTTCTTCTTTGTCGCACATCCTGCCAAGTGCTGCAGCCAGCAAAGCCACTCATGAATGATTGAAGCTGCTGCTGTTGTTGTTCAAGAATATTTGTGTACTGTTTGCAGTGCTGTGCTGTACTGAGCTGAGCTGCTTTTTGCCCAGCGGAAGTATCTTTATATGTCCATGCTGGCGTTGTGCGAAACTGTTATTAGCGGTTTGACATGCAGCCTGCGCTGAACGATTCGTAGGGGGATACATGCATCATCAATGACATGAATTGGTTTTTGGCTATGAATTGCAATGTGCATATAAAGCAATTTATGCGAGTGGGAGGGAAACATATAGCAAGAGTCGGATAATGGAAATGTAAGGCTATATAATTCAATCATTTAATTTTTATTGTTAGGCCCTGTACCGAAGGTACAAGAGCCTATTGGTTTTGTGCAAATGTATGTAACAGGTAGAAATAATAATCGGAGACCCCCCAAAGTTACCACCATTATGGTCAGGAGTGATAGAGGAGTCGATATAGCCATGTCCGTCTGTCCGTCTGTCCGTCTGTCCGTCCGTCCGTCTATATGAACGAAAGGATCTCGGAAACGGTAATAGATAGAGACTTCGTGTTTTTTGCATTCGACTAGGATTGCTCCGGAATTTCACAAGTTTATTTTAAAATTTTGCCCCTTCCCGCCCTTCCCCATAAAATCACCCCTTAGGGTGAAAATTTCTTCGGCACAAAAAAAATTGAGTATACCAATATAGAGATAACGTCTTTCTAAGCCAAAATCCAAAAAGTTCATCAAAATCGGATAATAATTGACGATTTTATAAGCAATTAAATTTTAACGACCCCCCTTTTCTTTTTCATTCATATTCGCGCAGTGAGAAGTGGTCATGTGTTTGGTCATACGCTCGGGAAACATTTAATATGTTTGTTAGGCGAGCTGAACTGGTACAGGGCCTCTTACAGTCGGTTACGCCCGACTGTATTTCCTTACTTGTATATTATATGTTTTTTTTTTTTTTTTTAAATAATTTTTTTATTTACAATCTGCCTCAAATGGAGCAATAAATAAATAAATAGTTTGACTTAAAATAACATTTTTGCTAAGGCACTGTAAATATAACAACTTAATGCTTATTTTACATTTAAAATATTTAGTCTTAAGTGAGACTAAGTAGATCTAACAGATGATATCTTCTAAGGCGTCTTAGAATTAAACTATTGTCTAATAGGTTAATGGTGAGATTATTTGAATGGTATTCCAGTCTACAATTGTATCTTTGGCTTATACTAGTTATTTCTTCTTTAATGGTATTGTGTACGTTCAAGTCGTTATGAAGCGTTTTATTGCTGACATACCAAGGCGCTCCAGCAATCATTCGCAGTGTTTGAGGCTGATACCTCTGTAAAATTTCTATATTGGAATTGTGTGCAGCTCCCCATAGTTGTGCGGTCCAAGAACACTACCTTGTGATATTCCGGCATTAATGCTGTATAAAATAGATTGTTCATCTTTAACTTTAACATAGAATGTACGGTTTTCGAGGAAATCTTTTAAGAGTAGATAGAAAGGTGCGTGCAGAAGCTTTTTTAATTTATATTTGAGACCAGTATGCCAAACTCGTTCAAATGCTTGTTTGACGTCTAAAAAAAACTGCAGAACAATAGAGTTTGTGTTCAAATGTATCCGTTATAGTTTGTACTACACGATGGCATTGCTCTGGTGTATCATGTTCTTTTCTGAAGCCAAATTGATGCTCTGGGATGATACTATGATTATCTAGCACTGGCAGAAGTCTTGCTAGGAATATTCGCTGGAATATTTTAGAAAATACTGACATGAGGCTGATCGGTCTGTATGAATTGTATGTATGAATAGGCTGTTAAATATTAACACCAGAAATAAAATCTCTTTTAGCGGCAATGATTTTGCTACTATTCCGTCTATGTTATCATAACCTGGTGACTTCGCAGTCTTTAGTGCTCTTATTTCCTCTTCAACCTCGTGTGACGTAAAAGGTTTCATTGGTAGATCCATTTGGCAAGAAGAATCTAAAAAGTCTTCTATCTCCACTAAATCAGCAGGTTGAGTAAAATTGAACGGCTGAAACGTATTCGCCAGATGCAAAGCAAAAGCTTCTGCTTTTTGCGTATTGCTTCTACACCAAACATTATTAATGTCTTTTATTGGAACTTGTCGTTGACAAGGGCGCTTCAAATATTTTGTAGCTTTCCACAAGTTATATTCATTATTTTTAGTGGCATCAATGTTCATTAGGAAGTTTGATGTAGCCTAATTTTTTTTTTTTTTATAATAATTAGCTTTTTAAGTTGCTTTGTAACTTTATTAAGTTCAGTTTTATCTACGAGACTGCGACTTATTTTATTTTATATTTAGATCATCATTCTCAAAAATTCTTAATATATTATCAGCTATCCCTTTATACACCACAAAATCAAGAAGATCAGGGAGTCTGAATGGATTAGACTGTCAATGAGTAGGTCTTAATTTGTCGTGAACCCCACCAAGGATGTTTAGCATTGAAGTCGCCGCCAACCAAATATTTTGTGCCTAGCTCGTTGAAGAAACGTGATGGAATATATATTGCAGTCACAGTAAGATCACCTAGATTAGATTTAATTTTGACTGATGCTGTATTGTATTATAGGTCTTGAAATATAAACATGAATGCAAAGGATACCTTTAAAAAAGAAAAAAAAAAAAAATTTAGCTTGATTCCCAAAAACAATTAGCCAAATTTACCACTCGTCAATAATCATTGGGGCTCGTGGGACGAAACGTACCGCCCTAAACTTACGAGCTTAAGTTCAAATAAGCACGCTGCAGTCAAGTGTGTTAGGCTTCTAGATACACTTTAGTCCATTGGAACTTTAAAATTGTATTCAGATTCGTGTAGGATAATATCTAGGGACAGCTGTGCTTGATAATTGTCTCCAAGTTATTGACGCACCGACATCACTATATCGACTCGAATTTATGTAGAATAACTGGAATTCACGTAGAATTAATTTAAGTAATCTAAAGAAGCATGGGAGAAGCTACACATCTAATTTAAAAGGCAATATTTTATATAATCTTCAAATTCTTGTAGTTCATATGGACAGCCAGATAGATGGCCAGATGGACATATATATAACTGGTCAAATATTGATGCTGATGAAGAAGTCTGCTTTTGAAACCCCTTTTACACTATGAATTCATTCTATAAAATCGGTTTTCTCGGCTAAAAATTATGATTTATCTTCGTTCGTAAACTTTTTTAAAATTCTGATTTTGATAGAAAAAAGCTTTAGAAGTTCAGTTTTTAATGGGCAATTGTAGACAAATAGACTTACATTTTTAAAAATGTCGTTGATTAGGTCTTTCAAATATTTCTAATTGTAATCTAATTCGACTTTATGAATAAAAATATATTTAAGTCCACAAAGTATGTTTCGGTCGAGTGGTTTCGACTGCAAGATACCCTGTTCCAAACGATTTGTATTAGGGCCTACCCTTCTAGTATTCGACACAGTTTGAATTGTGTTAGCATGTCCATTGAATACAAGTCAACTCTTATAGTCTCAAAAATCTTGATTTTCATAGGGACAGTTAAACCGACAGACGGACAGCCGGACATGTCTATATCGAATCGATCTTTCAAGCTGATTAAGACACACATTTGCATAAAGTGAGTAAATCCTTTTTCCCTATGGGAAGAGTGTTTAAAAATATGTTAAGACGAAATACCGATAATGAGACCATAATTTTGTAGATGTTACAGATGTTGCGATTTTTCTGCATACATGCTGTCCGGCAAATTATCGTTAACAGCTGTTATATGGTTGTTAAATTAGGCATATATAAGTTCTATCACTGTTAATCATGCTTCCGATTATTTGGATGGAATAAAAAAAATTTTAAAAACGAGGACTAACATGCATACATTATACATACATATATATAAATATTTGCGTTATATACATGTATTATATACAATAATAGTTTTTTTAGGATGGGATTATATATGAAATATGACATTGAGCAAATGACAATCATTGCTTTGCTGTCACATACGTACTCTTTTGTGGAACTTTTCCTGACTGAATTTTGTTAATGCTGCATATTATCTTCTCCTTTAATGCACGGGTGGATGTAGACTAATTGACATTAGAAAGAAAATCAATTAAATTAAAGTACATGATTTAGGTGGTCAATTATGATCACCGAAAGGAGAGAGTATACAATCGGAAAATATCTCTTGAAGTAATTGTATAGTTTGAGGGGATCGATTTGTTAAAAACACATGTCCTCCACATCAGCTTCATTTCAGTTAGGCTAATTGGGTAAAAAGTTTGTGGAACTGTGTATAACAGGAGGCGATGAAGATCCCATAAAGTATATTTACTCTTGATCAGTATCAAAAGTCAAAAACATGTCCGTCCGTCAGTTTGTCTGGCTGTCCGTATGAAAATCGAGACCCTAAGAGATAGATCCGTGTTGATACTTATGATATATTTCATTTAGGTCTACGCTTGCGCACTAGAAGTTGCCAAATACATGTTACTTTTGGGTTTTTGTATGAAAAAAAAATGTTGTTGTTGTTGTTGGTAATGCAGCTAGGAACGTCTAATTTCATGTATTTTGTCTAAATCATTATAAGATCCAAATCGGTACACTGAAAGAGTTGGCTCTCCTACAAGTAAAGTTGACATATTTATTTGTGTATTTATTGTGTGGCTAGGAGCAACAAGAAAATTTGAAAACTATAAAAAAATAAAGATGAAATAAGATTTCATAATTAATGTCTCGTATTACTTATTCAGATAAGAAAAGTTTACAGAACGTACCAACCCCCTCTGTAAGTGTTGGTACCCTGAGTTTTATTGGCTATATATGTGCCAAAATTGTGTATCTTAAATTCGAATGGTATATTCCATAACGGACCACTAAGACTAGGTTTTGATTTTTCCGACCTAATCACCAAATATAATATAAAATTTAGCTTAACTTGTATGTCTTTGACTTATGACTTTTCTTGTTGGAAGCATTGTTACACAAATTTGCTACATAACACTATTCTGCTTGAGTTTATCCTACTCTCTGTCTCCAACTCTCTTGAAAAGTTCTTTCAAAAGATAAGATTTTTATTATTTGCGACAGCATCAACAAAATTTCATAATAACAACAAGAGGAATTGTTGGAAAATAATTTCAATTTCTAAATTTGATAAAATTCCAGCAGTTCATTCAAATACCAAACAGCAGCATATAAAGTTGCCATAACCAGTCGATTTCATAAAATAGAAAATTTTATATAAAAATATTATAAAAGCTAAAGCATTAAATTCGGTGAAAGCGAAGCTTAAATACTCTTCAGAGTTGCTTATTTATTGATTCATGGCGTAGTCGAAATATATTTATTCGAAATTAAGCCAACAGAAGTAAACACAATATGAAGCACCCACATTTGAAGAATTTGGAAAGAAATTATTAAAAAAGAAAAACAAAATAATTGACTGATAAAAAAATGCAATATTTGTTGCATTTATTTATAACATTTTCCAAACCAACTTAAATCAATACATAACAGATAGACTGACAGACAGACAGGAGAAGTATGACTCCTCTTGTCGAATTGTTCATGGTGTAGTTGTAGTCATGGTTGCTTTTAGGCGTTACAAACATTCTGACTAAATTATACAATAATACTATTTACAAACTGTGTAAAGAGTATAAATAAGAAAACATAATATAAATTCCAAGTTAATAAATAATGTCAACATTTTCTAGGAAAAGCCAATGGAAAATATTTGAAAAAGCAGCAAAATCGCAAGCAGCCAAAGCAATCTACTAAATTATGCGTTGCTGGTCAATTTAAGCGAAATTGGATTCTGTCAATTTTTGCAGAGGAGACAAGAAAAAAAACAACATATATGTATAAAGAAACTGAAGCAGCCAAGTGTCAATGAAGTGACATAAATTTTTATTACCATTCAAAGCTCTGCCAGTGAGTGGTGCATGAGTGAGTTAGTGAAAGCAGCAAAGGACTTTGGTTAAAAAAAAAAACAAATCTTCCCAAAATAACTTGTGCTGACATGCTAGTACGACACACGCCTGTCAAATCCTTTTTGCAATGATTGCAAAAGCTGAACGTGCATGAATAATAAGCTGAAGAAATCTTTTGCCAGTCTACAGCTACGATATATCTATATAGCATTGAAATGCATTCGCGCACACTTAATTTAACTTAATTTATTTAATTTACCAACGCAGCATACACTTAACGCTGGTAAGGCTCATAAACCAAAATCAATTAAAAGTCATTGAATTTTGCTGCTAGCAGCATTTATACTATAAAAGCTTTCAAAGCAACTACTTCCTGTGCTCCTTGGCAACGCGCGTTCGCAATATGAAACCACTGAGGCAAGCGATGCTTTATTCAACAATTAATTTTCCATTTATTAAGAAGAAGTCAAAGATGAAGTACCCAACAGACATGAAGCCACGAAAACAGGCTGGCAGGCAGGCAGGCAATCTGGTTGGCGACTGGTGATGGGTTACGTAGCTGAGGCCACAATAGACGGGAAATTCTTTTCTCAATTACTTATGATTCACTTAAGTTGGCGCATCGTCGATGCCAGATCAAAGCAAACGCTGAATGGCCACAGATAGCTCGGAGTATATTGAGTGCAGCAGCAGCAGAACTGGAGGCAAATATTCTATAATTACATAATGGACTTATTAATTATACGCCGCGTTCTACGTGTACTCTCAACTACAAAAGTCTGAAAGGAAATATTGAAGCGATATCACAGGATATGACTGCAATTATGAAGCATAAAATTGTGCACATTGATTGCCTTGATGCTTTATGCGATAATTCAGTCATTTAAGTCATGAAATCAATCATGCAGTCAAATTGATTTGTAAGGAAATGTTATTGCACTCGCTTTTATGAAGAGGATAAAAGAAATGTGAATGTTAAGACGGGAACAAAGCATTCCAAATTAGTATTCAATAAATTTTTGTCACAATCGAAATGTAGAGTTCTGTCAGTCATAAGTTCAAAAGACAATTTAAAATGCTTAAGTTGCGAAAAATTATTGCAATACTTTCTATAAAAAGCGTACATTTATTAAAAGACTAAATAAGAACAAAAGCTTAGTGTTTTGCCAGCGAGTATGCATGTCAAGACTTCATAATCCGGAAATATGCAATTTTACTTAATCAGTTTCAAAGCCATTAAACAAAAAGTCTAAGAAAGAGTAATTAATTAAATAAATAATCAGCTCAAGCGTGGAATACTTTTAACTATTCATAAGCATTCACTTCTTAGGTAACTTCAAAGTATAATTCCCAACCGCATCGAGGTATTTCGAGCAGCATAAATATTTACAGGCAAACAACTTGTGAATGATTTTTATAAGTCTATGACCGACGTTTAATTATATTAAATTGTATCATGCTCAAAAAGTCTGAAAGTATGTCTAGTCAGGTACGCTCTGTGGCAGATATATATCAATAACCAAATGTAAGAACCATATTTATTAAGTTTTCTTTTGAAATTGAAATTTGAAACTATTTTTAATGATGAGTCAGATGTATATAAAGGTCTTTCATTAGTTTCGATGCTATGACAACTATGATCTTGTATTTTCCCGTGAAGAGTACAAGAGATCAGAATTTGTTGCATATAATCTGCGGATATTTACTTTCAATTATCACTTCTACATCGTTCGCTTAAGTAACTAATAGATTGATTCATATTTGTGGGTTGATCTGCTAAAAAATTTGTGACCATCTTCCCTTCTAATTATGAAGTTATCGCTCTGCTGGCTAGCAATGAGCGAATAAATACATCAAGGCAAGCGTTGATCCCAATCTATGTTGTTGGTAACATCAAGAAGGTATTGAAATCGCCACCTTTATCAAGGAATGCTAGAGCATTTTCTTTTATTTCTTACGATTTTCAATATATAACGACGAAGAAGCTGTTTCTTTTAATTGAATTAAGTGGTTGTCAGCCGTATTTCGGTCATGGCCGCATTTAGGCGCTGCAGTGGTTGTAGTCTTGTGCGCGCTGGGACCAGTGGGTGTGAATACCAAGTACAGTGAGATCTCTTAATACCTGGTCATTCCAACGCATGCACGGTCGTTCTCAATTTCGGCGTCCTCTAATCAAGTTTGGGCTCTCCATGTAAACTGGAATTTTATGCGCTGCACTATGTCAACTTCATAAATAAATAAATAAATAAACTCGTCGCCGATTCTTCACCGAGAATCCTGCGGAGAATCTTTCTCTCAACGACTTCAAACGCCGTTTCTTCTGACTCAATCATGGCCCATTCCTCTGCGCCATAAAGTAGGACCGGGAGTATTAGCGTCTTACAGATCTTGATTTTGCTTGCTCAGCCCAAAACATTGTTTGTGCTGCTCATTTCGGTTCTAGAATAGACGAAGTTCTCTACAACACTGAAGTTGAAACTCTCCATCGCCACTGACCGTCTAAGACGCGATGACGGCGTGCAAGAAGACACCAAGTACTTCGTCTTGTCCTCGTTCACCGCTAGACCCATGAGCCGAGACTGTTTTTCAATTTCCGAGAACACCTTGCTGACTCGATCTCATCGGGCGTAAGCGAGCAGCATCACTTTCTTCTGGAAGATCGATCCTGACATACTCTGTATGTACGGGAGATGGCGTAGGATGTATTCCATCAGCAGATTGAACAAATCACACGATAGTGTATAACCCTGCATGAAACCTCTCTTGGTATCAAAGGGGTCGGAGAGGATTTTCTCCACTCTGACAACGCTTTGTGTGTTAGATGGCGTCGCCACGCAAGGACGGACAATCTTTGCCGGGATACGTCTTTGTTGAACTCACGGGTCTTTTCCAAGATTTGGCGTAATGTGAATATTTGGTCACTGGTCGACCTTTTTGGTCTGAAGCCACACTGATATCGTCCTATCACTGAGTCGGTACATGGCTTCAACTTATTACACAATACACTCGATAGATTCCTATATCCAATGGAAAGGAGACTTATTCCGCGGTAATTGGCGCAGACAGCGGGGTCTCCTTTCTTAAAGATAGGACAGAGAACACTGAGATTCCAGTCGTTGGGTATGCGTTCATGGGACCTTATCTTGCTTAAAAGTTGGTGCATACTCCTAACCAACTCTTCGCCGCAGGTCTTAAATAGCTCAGCTGGCAGCCCATCAAAGCATGCAGCTTTGTTATTTTTCAGCTTTCTAATAACTGAATCGATCTCGTTATAGACCGGTGGCTCTACAGTAGTGCCATCATTAACTGGTGGTTCCAGTGTCATTTCTCTATCGGCGGAATTGTGCGCTTCAACACCTCTGAGTAGGTTGGAGAAATGACTCCTCCATAATCTCAGTGATTCCTGTGGATCTGCCACTAGATTTACATTTTCATCCTTACAGAAAGTAACATCGGGTGTAAAACCTTCAGTAAGACGCTTGACCTTTTGATAAAATTTTCGAGCATCATTTCTGTCACTTAACATCTCAACATCCTCATACTCACACCTTTCTTGCTCCTTTCTCTCTTCGTTTCCATCGATATCGCTCTGTAACAGCGCACGATGCTTCCTACTGCATGGTTGGCTGATAGGAAGCGTTCTTCTCTGCAGTAGCATTGCGACACTCCTCGTCATATCAAGAATTTTTCACAATTATTGTATAACCAATGTCCTACTTGGCAGCCCTATCCATGGAGCGGGTGATATGTTTCCACTGCTCACATATATCTCGAGAAGACGGTGAGGTTTTTCGGAGCAGTCGGGAGAGTGTGTTTACGTCTTCAGTGGTCGGCTGTGACTGCAACTTGTCGTCGTCTAGCTTTCGTTGCATGTTGGAATGTGCGACGTGCACTACGCTGATCCTAGTGCGTACCTGGGCTGCGACAAGATAGTGATCCGTGTCGATGTTAGGACCACGAAGCGTTCGCACGGTCAAAACGCTCGATGCGTGCCTTCCGTCAATCAAAACATGATCGTGTAATTTGATTGGGACTTAGACACGTAGCCTTGTATATTTTGAGTTTTTGAAATCTGGTGATGCTACTAGTTAGTAGTCTTCCGCCCTGCGGCTAAATTGATAAGCCTTTCTCCATCATTTTGTCGAGAACGTTTGATTTTCCCACGGTTGGACCAAAAATTCCTTTCTTCCAAATTTTGTTTCACATTATTTAAACAATGTATATAGTCTTTCTTAAGAATGATGGTCAGCTTTCTTCCGTGCTATAAAGTAGCTATTTTGAAAAGTTCCATGTGATATGGTTGAATTGTTAAGGATTGTCAAAGATCCTTGTATTTATACCATGAACCAATAGGAAATTAGCTTCAAAATTCGAGTTGATAAGGACATGTTCTTCTGCCTGTGTGCCTATCTGGTTTTATTTATTAAATTCGAAACCTTGGAAACTATACAAGACAAAGCCTTCAAATCTTCATATGTAGATTCTTCTATTCTTTTGTCAGATTACTTGTATGTATTCAATGAACACTCTAAGGTATTCCATATACATATTTTCAAAACTGACTATTAGAAGAGGTAGCACCCCTACAAATCTGTCTCTCTCTCTCTGTCGAAGGATTTGTAAGAAAAACAGTTTGTTATGGTTTTTTTTTTAGCTTGGAATGACAAAATTTGTGTGTCTTATTGTAATCCAAACAAAAAATATCACATGGAGCAAGATAGGAATATATGCTCTACAGAAATTTAAGATTCAATTGGGCAGCAGAGTATCTCGAGGTTGAGTACATGCATATTCCTGAAACATTGCAAAAACTTGACCATATTGCGAGTACCCAATTTTAAATACTACTTCAAAGAATGAAGACGATTGCGTTTGAAGACAATTACGAAATCCATCTGTTCGTACTGTTCCTTTGGCTGACTTAAATGTTTCACTTTTAAGTTTTACCAGCATTTGTAGTTAAAAACTTAATAAATTTTAAATAACAAAAGCAATTCCCAGCTACCTATTTATATTTTGCTTAAGCTCCTGCGCAATGCAATAACAAATCTGATATGTACGACTATAAAAAGCCAGTATAAAATAGCAAAAAGGCAGCGCTTTGCTGCTAGAGTAGCTATATAGTATATAGCACTAATAACATGTTAATATATCAAATCAGAGTAAAATTTACAACCTTTTACAACGAGTTGCCCCATTCGAAGCGATTTCGTTTTGCTTTTACTTGAGCTGTGCAGCTACTTTTAGCTACCTTTAAGTCTATGAGGTCCTGCTCATACTACGAGTATATACCTACATAAAATCCGGTTCATTTGCTACGTGCTAGCAACAACTAATAGCATATCGTCGTCGATTGGGTGTATTAGGTCGGTCCGTGTAAATGTGTGTATGCAATGGAAACCCCAAGAGCTCAACTACCTTCACGCTTGTGCAACATTTGACTTCAAAATTGGTTTTTTGAACTTACCTTAAATGTATGTACTACAATCAAAGCTTTTGCTACGGGGGAAAATTGGTGATAAATCAAAATCTGCAATACAAGATGATTTACCGTGTACGGCAGCTACGACACAACGACGACGTTGAGTAAAAAGGCAGATACTACACTTGGTTACTGCTACTGGTTCTATTTATAAGAGATATAAATAAAATTTACTTATGACAATGTTGCAGATACATTCATTCTGCTTGTTGTATCGAAGTTGTTTTCGAGCTCTTATTGTCGGTAATAAGCTGAAGGAAATTGAGTAAAACTAGAAAAGTAACAGCAAAGGCAAAAAGCATAGTTGAACTGGAGTAGATGCTGCTGCTGCTCCTTCTGCTGCTGCTGCTGTTGTTGACAGCGGGATATAAGATCAAAGTATTTTACTTGTAGTAGGTTGTGTAGTATGTACTTTGACTTTATTTCATTTCATGTTAAATTTCCTGCATTTCAAAGTGAACGAATGATTGAGTGAATCAAAATTAAGTGTATAAGGCAGTTGCTTGTATACGACAGGTAAATAATTTTTTTTTTGTATTTCGTTTTTTCGGTAAAGTACATAAAGTACTGATTGATATACACAGCTGTAAGCAAAAAGTGCTGCATAGAAATTGCTAAATTTAATAAGCAATACGCGCGGAAATTTGCAAATAAAATAAGTGAATTGTTTTAAGGGTTGGCAGTTATTTGAAATGGAGCAAATGGAGAAGTAAAATAGATTTTTGATATTTTGGAATGGGTTTCCGTTTTAAAGAACTAAAAGTGCAAAGTATTCTAAGTAGATATTTCTGCACTGAATAGTTTTATTAGGAAAATCTTAAAAACAGTAACACTAATGAAAAGTTTTATATAAAATATTTAATTACTTCACTTTTCACTTTTGCACAAAATATTTGCTTAGCAAATTTATGTTGGCTTAAATATAGAATTTTATTTGAGTTTCATATTGCTTACATTAAAATAAACAAGCTGCAGAATATTTTAGTAATTTTAGTCTAATTAAATTTGTTACTTAAAATTACTCATACGCAACGAGAGCCAGTAAAAGTAAAACTTATTTTTTTTTGAGTCAAAGTTTCCCATGCATGCAACTTTGAAAAGTTTTCAATATAAAGGATATAAAATTGCTATCATCAGTTAGTAATATCATTTGTTATGCCTTGCAGATAACTTATTAAAACCCTGGTAGAAGTGCTTAACGCGCTTAGCGTATCAATGAAATATCTGAACAATGTCGGATAAATACCACACATTGGTGTCCGGCTGATCGGGTAAGTTTTTAGAAAAGCAATTTTTAATGATTTGGGACGATTGACGATTCTGGTGAATATTACTTAGTCTATTTGCCGGATTTTATTAAGAGAAAGGTTTCTTTTTCTGTCGGCTGACGTTATATCGAATGAGAACTCTGGATCTGTGTAATCTTAGACTAGGTATTCCCATTTTTCTTCTCTCATGCTGGCATACTTTATTAATTGTAATTCGTAGCTGGAAGTAAATTAACTAGCAAGATCTTGCAGGCATTCGTCCTACCTCTCCGAACACAGCCCGATTTCGAGTTTATGTCTTTCTTTTCCAGGACGTGGCTTTTGGACTTCTTGAACAGTATAACGTGTCACAGGTCTCGTTGTGACGTTCAACTATAGTTAGTAAATGCATATTAGTTTGTCTGTATGTATCCAAATATTTAGTATGATGACCTTTCGGTAAGACACCTTACCGCTGGGAACGATATCAATCTTTGCCACTCAGAATACTGTGCGATTCCTCGTTTATAATGGTCACAGTATTGGTGCCTTAATACCATCTAAAAAAAAAATTAAAGTTTAACTCCGAACTTCATTCTAAGCTAAATCAATAAGTATCAATACTTGAATATATTTTGCTGAGTGCAACTGACATGAAGTCGTCTACTGCCAACTGTCAAATGATATCAAATTAAGTTTCATATTGATATATTTTATATGACTGCCTCGATAAAGTCGATCCAGCCTTTGTTAATTTTTGGAAGAAAATCCAAGCGAATGAATGGCTCTAAGAAATAAAAATTGAAATGTGATGATAAACTTGCTTATTTATTTGTAATTCTGGTTCTTATTGGCATTATCCTTGTTTTAAAATGTTATCTTTCTATATTCAATCTTAGAATCATTTTTCTTTCAAAAATACGCACGAATAATGATTTAAAATGATTTAAAGCACAATCAAATACTATCAAACACAATCAAACACTATCACACACAATCAAAAACAATCAAATACTATAAAACACAGTCAAACTTAATCAAACACTATTAAAATCAAATACAAACAAACTCAATCAAACACAATTAAACATTGTGAAACAATATCAAACAGCATCAAACATAATCAAACTCAATCAAACATTATCAAACACAAGCACACTCATTCAAACACTATAAACACAATCAAACATAATCCAACACTATCAAACTCAACAAAATCAATCAAACACCATCAAACTCAAGGAAACACCTTCAAACCCCTTCAAACACCATCAAACACCATTAAACACTATAAAACACAGTCAAACACAATCAAACACCTTCAAACTAAATCAAACCCATTCAAACACTATCAAACCCTTTCAAACACTATCAAACACCATCAAATACAGTCAAACACCTTCAAATACAATCAAACACCTTCAAACTCAATCAAACACCTTCAAACCCCTTCAAACACTATCAAACACCATTACACACCATCAAACACAATCAAATACAATCAAACACAATCAAACACCTTCAAACTCAATCAAACACCATCAAACCAATTCAAACACTATCAAATACCATCAAACACCATCAAACACCTTCAAACCCCTTCAAACATCATCAACCACCATCAAACACCATCAAACACCTTCAAACAACTTCAAACTCAATGAAACACTTTCAAACACTATCAAACCCATTCAAACCCTATCAAACACCATCAAACACCATCAAACACCCTCAAACACCTTCAAACACAATCAAACACCTTCAAACCCCTTCAAACATCATCAAACTCAATCAAACACAATCAAACTCAATCAAACACCTTCAAAAACCTTCAAACACCTGCAAACTCAATCAAACACCTTCAAGCACTATCAAACCCTTTCAAACACTATCAAACACCATCAAATACAGTCAAACACCTTCAAATACAATCAAACACCTTCAAACTCAATCAAACACCTTCAAACCCCTTCAAACACTATCAAACACCATTACACACCATCAAACACAATCAAATACAATCAAACACAATTAAACACCTTCAAACACAATCAAACACCTTCAAACTCAATCAAACACCATCAAACCAATTCAAACACTATCAAATACCATCAAACACCATCAAACACCTTCAAACCCCTTCAAACATCATCAACCACCATCAAACACCATCAAACACCTTCAAACAACTTCAAACTCAATGAAACACTTTCAAACACTATCAAACCCATTCAAACCCTATCAAACACCATCAAACACCATCAAACACCATCAAACACCTTCAAACACAATCAAACACCTCCAAACTCAATCAAACACCTTCAAACCCCTTCAAACATCATCAAACTCAATCAAACACAATTAAACTCAATCAAACACCTTCAATCAAATACAATCAAACACAATCAAACACCTTCAAACACCTACAAACACAATCAAACACCTTCAAACTCAATCAAACACCATCAAACCCAGTCAAACACTATCAAACACCAGCAAACACCATGAAACACCATCAAACAACTTCAAACTCAATGAAACACCTTCAAACTCAATTAAACACCTTCAAGCACTATCAAACCCCTTCAAACACTATCAAACGCAATCAAACACCTTCAAACCCTTCAAATACCATCAAACACCTTCAAACACAATCAAACACCTTCAAACCCCTTCAAACATCATCAAACTCAATCAAACACAATCAAACTCAATCAAACACCTTCAAACACCTTCAAACACCTGCAAACTCAATCAAACACCTTCAAGCACTATCAAACCCTTTCAAACACTATCAAACACCATCAAATACAGTCAAACACCTTCAAATACAATCAAACACCTTCAAACTCAATCAAACACCTTCAAACCCCTTCAAACACTATCAAACACCATTACACACCATCAAACACAATCAAATACAATCAAACACAATAACCCTTCAAACACAATCAAACACCTTCAAACTCAATCAAACACCATCAAACCAATTCAAACACTATCAAATACCATCAAACACCATCAAACACCTTCAAACCCCTTCAAACATCATCAACCACCATCAAACACCATCAAACACCTTCAAACAACTTCAAACTAATGAAACACTTTCAAACACTATCAAACCCATTCAAACCCATCAAACACCATCAAACACCATCAAACACCTTCAAACACAATCAAACACAATCAACTGGATTAACACCTTCAAACACCTACAAACTCAATCAAATACCTTCAACATCATCAAACTAATCAAACACACTGAAACACCTTCAAACCCTTCAAACACCATCAAACACCTTCAAACTAAATCAATCAATGGATGAAACACCTTCAAAAACACTGCAAACTCAATCAAATACAATCAAACACCTTCAAATACAATCAAACACCTTCAAACTCAATCAAACACCTTCAAACCCTTTCAAACACTATCAAACACCATCAAACACCATCAAACACAATCATATACAATCAAACACAATCAAATACCTTCAAACCCCTTCAAACACTATCAAACACCATCAAAGGTGTTGAGTTTGATTCTGTTTGATTGTGTTTGAAGGTGTTTAATTGTGTTTGAAGGTGTTTGATTGTATTTGAAGGTGTTTGAAGGTGTTTGATGGTGTTTGATTGTATTTGATTGTGTTTTATGGTGTTTGGTGGTGTTTGATTGTGTTTGAAGGTGTTTGATGGTGTTTGATGGTGTTTGATGGTGTTTGATAGTGTTTGGAGGGGTTTGATGGTGTTTGATTGAGTTTGAAGGTGTTTCATTGTATTTGAAGGTGTTTGAAGGAGTTTGAAGGTGTTTGATGGTGTTTGATAGTGTTTGAATGGGTTTGATAGTGCTTGAAGGTGTTTGATTGAGTTTGAAGGTGTTTGAAGCTGTTTGATGGTGTTTGATTGTGATTGATTGAGTTTTAAGATGTTTGAAGGGGTTTGAAGGTGTTTGAAGGAGTTTGAAGGTGTTTGATGGTGTTTGATGGTGTTTGAAGGTGTTTGATGGTGTTTGATGGTGTTTGAAGGTGTTTGATTGAGTTTGAAGGTGTTTGAAGGTGTTTGATGGTGTTTGATGATGTTTGAAGGGGTTTGAAGGTGTATGATTGAGTTTGAAGTTGTTTGATTGTGTTTGTAGGTGTTTGAAGGTGTTTGATTGTGTTTGATTGTATTTGATTGAAGGTGTTTGATTGAGTTTAATTGTGTTTGATTGAGTTTGATGATGTTTGAAGGGGTTTGAATGTGTTTGATTGAGTTTGGAGGTGTTTGATTGTGTTTGAAGGTGTTTGAAGGAGTTTGAAGGTGTTTGATGGTGTTTGATGGTGTTTGATAGGGTTTGAATGGGTTTGATAGTGCTTGAAGGTGTTTGATTGAGTTTGAAGGTGTTTGAAGGTGTTGGATGGTGTTTGATGGTGTTTGATGATGTTTGAAGGGGTTTGAAGGTGTTTGATTGAGTTTGAAGGTGTTTGATTGAGTTTGAAAGTGTTTGATGGTGTTTGATGCTGTTTGATAGTGTTTGAAGGGGTTTGAAGGTGTTTGATTCAGTTTGAAAGGGTTTGATTGTGTTTGAAGGTGTTTGATGGTGTTTGATAGTGTCTGAAAAGGTTTGAAGGTGTTTGATTGAGTTTGATTGTGTTTGATTGAGTTTGATGATGTTTGAAGGGTTTGATTGAGTTTGGAGGTGTTTGATTGTGTTTAAAGGTGTTTGAAGGAGTAAGAAGGTGTTTGATGGTGTTTGATGGTGTTTAATAGTATTTGATTGTGTTTGATGGTGTTTGATGGTGTTTGATAGTGTTTGAAGTTGTTTGATTAAGTTTGTTGGTGTTTGATTGTGTTTGAATGGGTTTGAAGGTGTTTGATTGAGTTTGAAGGTGTTTGATTGAGTTTGATTGTGTTTGATTGAGTTTGATAATGTTTGAAGGGGTTTGAAGGTGTTTGATTGAGTTTGGAGGTGTTTGATTGTGTTTGATTGTGTTTGAAGGTGTTTGAAGGAGTTTGAAGGTGTTGAATGGTGTTTAATGGTATTTGATAGAGTTTGAATGGGTTTTAGTGCTTGAAGGTGTTTGATTGAGTTTGAAGGTGTTTGAAGGTGTTTGAAGGTGTTTGATGGTGTTTGATGGTATTTGATGATGTTTGAAGGTGTTTGAAGGTGTTTGATGGTGTTTGATGGTGTTTGATGATGTTTGAAGGGGTTTGAAGGTGTTTGATTGAGGTTGAAGGTGTTTGATTGAGTTTGAAAGTGTTTGATGATGTTTGATGCTGTTTGATAGTGTTTGAAGGGGTTTGAAGGTGTTTGATTGAGTTTGAAGGTGTTTGATTCAGTTTGAAAGGGTTTGATTGTGTTTGATGGTGTTTGATGGTGTTTGATAGTGTCTGAAGGGGTTTGAAGGTGTTTGATTGAGTTTGATTGTGTTTGATTGAGTTTGATTGAGTTTGATTGAGTTTGGAGGTGTTTGATTGTGTTTGATTGTGTTTGAAGGTGTTTGAAGGAGTTTGAAGGTGTTGAATGGTGTTTAATGGTATTTGATAGTGTTTGAATGATGGTTTGATGGTGTTTGATTGAGTTTGAAGGTGTTTGATTGTGTTTGAAAGTGTTTGATGGTGTTTGATGGTGTTTGATAGTGTTTGAAGGTGTTTGATTGAGTTTGTTGGTGTTTTTGATAGTGTTTGATGGTGTTTGATACTGTTTAAAGGGGTTTGAAGGTGTTTGATTGAGTTTGAAGGTGTTTGATTGAGTTTGAAAGTGTTTGATGGTGTTTGATGCTGTTTGATAGTGTTTGAAGGGGTTTGAAGGTGTTTGATTGAGTTTGAAGGTGTTTGATTGTATTTGAAGGTGTTTGAAGGTGTTTGATGGTGTTTGATTGTATTTGATTGTGTTTGATGGTGTTTGATGGTTTTGAAGGTGTTTGATGGTGTTTGAAGGGTTTGAAGGTGTTTGATTGAGTTTGATTGTGTTTGATTGAGGTTGATGGTGTTTGACAGTGTTTGAAGGAGTTTGAAGGTGTTTGATTGAGTTTTAAGGTGTTTGAAGGTGTTTAAAGGACTTTGAAGGTGTTTGATGGTGTTTGAAGGTACATATTTGATTGTGTTTGGTTGTGTTTGATTGTGTTTGATTATATTTGAAGTGGTTTGAAGGTGTTTGATTGTGTTTGATTGTGTGTTTGATAGTTTTTGATTGAGTTTGATTGTGTTTTATTTTCTTCGATAGTGTTTGATTATGTTCGATGGTGTTTCATTGTTTTTGATCGTGTTTGATAGTGTTTGATTGTGTTTGATTGAGTTTAATTTTGTTTGATTCTGTATTTGGTTGTGTTTGATTGTGGTTGATTGCGTGTTTGATTATGTTTGATTGTGTTTAATCGTGTTTGATAGTGTTTGATGTATTTTGATTGGGTTTGATTGTGTTTGATGCTGTTTGCTTGTGTTTGATCGTTTGTTTGATGGTGTTTGACAGAGTTTGATTGAGTTGTAAAGTGTTTGATAGTGGTTGGTTAAGTTTGTGTAGTGTGTGATAGTGTTTGGTTAAGTTTGTTAGTGTTTGTTAGTGTTTGATTGAGTTTGATAGTGTTTGATTGTGTTCGATTGTGTGTTTGATGGTTTTTGATTGAGTTTGATTGCGTTTTATTGTGTTCGATAGTGTTTGATTATGTTCGATGGTGTTTCATTGTGTTTGATCGTGTTTGGTGGTGTTTGATGGTTTTTTATTGTGTTTGATTGAATACAAGTGTTCTAAAGCACTAATAGGAGAATATAAACATGCAAACTTGAAGACACTATCCGTTATACTCTACAAGTTGTCAATTTTCATAGGTAAAGCTAGACAGACGGACATGTCTAAATCGTCTGCATAAATTTAATATACTCTTCTACCCTAAAGTCATTATTCTTATTTTTATTTCTTTATTTATGAAATGATGTATTAAGTTTGTCAGCATGTTTTGTATAGCATGAAAGGATGTCTTCTTTCTCCATAAAACGCCTATAAAAACCCCAAAGAACTATTTATATTCTTCAACACATTGATAAATCGAGTCTAGCATGCTCTGTTCGTCTGTTTCTCTGTCTAACAATCTGTCTGTGTATTATTAGGCTTCCCATTCTCTCTTTGTTCCTGGATTGAGTCATACTTATCCGGTAGGACACAAAAAGTATTTTTCAACAATTGTTTATCTAAAACTATTGTCATATCTTCTGGTGTTCCCCAAGGGAGCAACCTTGGTCCTATATTGTTTAATTAATTTTATTTACTGCATAGCTGTAAGTAGGGGCACCAGGCGGCCAAACAAAATTCCTCCAACAGATCTGAGTGGTGAAGAAAAGGCTAACATTTTTGCAGCACATCTTAAAAATGTATTTCAGGCAAACCCGTCGACAAACGGTTTCGCTCTTCCTGCATATCCGGATAGGAACTATTCAGCACCTCTCCGAATACACACACGTGAAGTAAAAAACATCATAAAAAATCAACTTAAACCAAAGAAGGCTGATGATCTTATTTCTCCAAAAATGATCGTTGAACTCCCCAGTCCAGCTATTAATTATATAACTAAACTTTTTAATGCCATTCTAAAAAGTGGTTATTTCCCCACCCTGTGGAAAAATTAATAAAACTCAGGCGGCGTCATATAGACCCATAAGTCTTCTATCATGTCTGCCCAAGCTCTTTGAAAAAATTTTTCTCACCAAAATAAGCCACTACACTCAAAATATCATCCCTACCCATCAATTCGGTTTTCGCGAAAAGCATGGCACCATTGAACAAGTCAATCGTATTAAGTCAAAGATTGGAACTGCATTTGTTTACCGTGAATACTGCTCTGCAATCTTTCTCGATATTGCCCAAGCGTTTGATTGAGTTTGGCTCGAGCGGCTTAAGTACAAAATTAATGTGTTGCTCCCACAAAATACTCACAAGGTTCTTGAGTTCTATCTCAGCGAAAGAAGCTTCTTTGTGCGACAAAATGATTTTCTAACAGTAGAGTCGGAAATCAAAGCTGGTGTGCCCCAAGCCTATACGTGCTATGCACATCAGAGAGCCCAATTAACCACAACCTCACAACTTCAACATTTGCTGATGATACTGCAATGTTAAGCAGATTCCGATGCCCAATACAAGCAACAAGTCGACTTGCAGATCACTTCACACATCTCGAAGAGTGGCTGGGCAACTGGCGGATAAAAATCAATGAACAAAAAAGTAAACACGTTACATTCACGCTCAATAGAGCTACTTGTCCTACGCTAACTCTGAACAATATTACGATCCCACATGCCAATGAGGTCATGTATCTCGCCATCCATCTCGAAAGATGACTCACATACCGTAAACACATTGGAGCGAAGAGAACACAAATTTAGTTGAAGGCCAATTCCCAACACTGGCTTATTAATTCACGATCACCCTTTAATCTGGATTACAAGGTGTTGCTTTATAACACAGTAATAAAGCCTATTTGGACATACGGATCTCAGCTATGAGGCAATGCAAGCGTCAGCAATGTGGAAATAATTCAAAGAGCTCAATCTAAAATTCTTAGAACAATAACTGGTGCACCATGGTACATTCGAAACGATTGTATTCACAGAGATCTGAATATCCCAACTGTGCAGTCTGAAAAAGCTCGAACAAAGCAAAACTATTTTCAGAAACTCGACTAACACCCGAACCCGCACGAAAGAGCTCTCACTCAACAAAATAACACAAAGCGACTCAGGAGAAATGACCTCCCAAGGAATCTCCATGCTAAATTGTAAGCACGATTTTTTTTAAATAAATGACTTACCAACAAAATTAATCAGAAACAACTTCATCGAATGTAGCTCAAGTCATCGACCATTCCACTAGTAATGCTTCGAGATGAGCTGAAGTAATTCCAAAATTATGGCTCTGATGTGGACTCTGACTAAAATTAAAAACATTTTAATCTTTTAATTTTCTTTCTCCTGGATGAGAACTTTCTTAAAAAGAATAACAAAAAAAAAAAAAAGAAAGAACAGGCAAGAAAATTGCAGTCGAGTGGGCTCAAGAAGTTCAAGAAGTATGAATAAAGGAATCAAAAAATGCCAATTTGAAGGCTTTATTTCTTATAGTCTCAAAGATCTGTATGTCAAAGGGACACAATTTCTTTTAATTTCTTTCTCTTGGGTAAAGAAGTTACTTTAAACCAAATATTTTTACCAGCAAATTAAGTAGTTAAAAAAGAAATCATTCGAATTCGATGCAGTTTCGAATTGATTAAAGTTGTCAAAAGTAGAAGTAGGTAATTTTGAATAAACAGGACTATGACTACCGATCCATAAACTAATTTTCTTCGGTATAATATATACAAGTATATATGAAGGGCAGTAAAACTTCAGTAATATCGATTTTAATGTTTGCTCCTTGCTCTGCAATTTGATAATTACATATAATAGTGTGTTACAAGCATGTCGTATGTCATGTACTACCGCCTCATCCTCTCAAGCTAAGCTTACATCACTCATACGTATATACTTCTGCGCTGTTTTCAAAAATGGCAACAACAACAAATTTGTAGCAATTGCGTTGCATAATAAGTGCAATAAAATCAAGTAAAATACACTAACACATGTAAATGTTATATATATATATGCACATACACTTTCGAGCACATTCAGTCATTCATTTAAAACTTTGTTCAGTTTACTCATAGTTTCGAGTGAAAGTAAGTGAAAGCAATTGCAATATACGCGCACATGGTCCTTTCAACTATTCCACGCCACTAATACAGGCATGAATTAATTAACTGCATGCGTAACAAGGACCTTTCATTAGTTGCTTAATTTATGAAGTGCTTAGCAGTAGCTGGAGCAGCAGCAGTTTCAGCAGACCGTACAGACCGGAACCCCTCGTTGCCAAACAACAAGCGGCAGCAGGGTTCAAGTAGTGGTGAGTTGTGCACTTGCTGAAATTGTAGACAAAGCATTTAGCTTTTAATCAAGAACATATGCATTTGTATTAGTTTGTGTCGGCTATGGCAACACGTCTTTGCATAGAGTATGCAATTTTTTATTATTATATATTTTTGTTGGTTCATGTTCGCAGTTTGTAGTTATGCTGGCTTCTACTTTCATAAGATAAAAATGTTTTGCCATTTATCGTATGCAGCTACCATTAATCCCTGGTTTGTTTATTTTTTTTTTTTTATATATTTTATATATAAATTCTAATTAAATTTCTAATCATTATAAATGCTAAAATGTCAATTTGCAATATTTTTCGAATGCATGTAATTAAAAAGCATGTCGCTGCTCAGCTGCTAATAGTGCAGCAGCATTAATTATTGTTATTATTATTCTATTTAGTATATAATTTTATTTCATATTTATTTATTTTTATTTTAATCTATTATTTGAACCGCTTATGCCAGCGACATAATGACGCTCATTAACATATTTCACCCTAACATAGATATTCAAACTAATGTTTTTTTTTTCTGCAATGCAAGCTGATTTTTATCATTTAGTGTTTACAGAAATAATACGATTTAAACAAATACAAATATGAACACAACGACAGCTGAGTGAACAAGTGATTCGTTGAAAAAATTAAACGCAATGAATAAATATTTATTTAAAATGGTTGACAGAATATTTGTAAATGTGTGCATAACATCGGAATCGGCATATATACACAGCTAATGCATTCGCATTCGGATCGAATGAATGCGACAAAAAAAAAAAATATAAACAAATTATAAATGAATTTCATTTATGTTAATATAAGTTTGGCAAAATATTTGATTTTACTTTAATAATTATATGCAAATTAATTTTTCACGATTGAATGAAATGATTGCTTATTTGTTGAGTGGAGTAGAAAGTGCGAGAGAGCAGCGTATGGTAAAGTATGCCAGTAGGGGAGATTTAGCCCAATTGAATTGTAATTATTGTTGCTTAAATGACTTAATTTGACAGATTTTGTATGCATTTTAATAAGTTTAATTTGCATTTGATTTTCAGTTTGGAAAAATAAATAAAAAATTTAGTAATGGTTGGTCGTACCAAAAGTTTATTAATTTGATTTAGTTACAAAATTTTATTGAATAATTTAAGATTCAGTTTTTAGAAGTTTATACCATTCACTCTTCATAGTTCATAAAAGAAATATTTTTGCCATTGGGGTGAGTGATTTTGGATAAGGAACCTTTGAACACAAAAAGTACGAAAATTCAGTTTTTAATATTAATAAACAAAAGAAAATATTTAAAACTTTCATTTGCTCTTGCGAGAGACTTTTTTTAAGTTTTTTAAAATGAAAGTTTATTGAATCAAGTCACATTGGATTCCTACAATAAATATTTCTGCAGCATATATTAAAGTAAACTCGCCGACTTCTTAGCGAGTAATCTGTACAATGGGCTTAAGCCTTCAACGAAGTGTGGATACTGATGCTTCTAAAAGGCCGCCTGTTTGGCTTGCGCTATACTGGCTGCAGCGGCGTTCAATTTGCTCCTCAATTGTCTTCATGTGGAGCGTACTGTTCCGAACGAACCATGGGCAATCGCTGATTTGCATCGTCTGGTTGCGAATGCTGTTGTCCAGCCTAAGTTATCAGTACTCCTTGTCGTCGAACGATTTCAAGACATAGTTCACCACTCTGTGGACATGCTGTATTGTGCCACGACCCGGCAGTGCTGTTTGATAGCCCACCAGCTCGACGCAAAATGTCGTTCCCATGCCTTTGACAATGATGGTACTTATTGCTCGGTAAGAGTTTGGATAGTCCTAAGGCTTGCCAGGCTTCTGAATCATCGTAGTTCTGGCTATCGTCCATGTGTTAGCAAAATATTACATCCTCAGCAAAGCGTTAAAGAATAACTTTAGCGTTAGAGGAACGCCCTCATTGACAGAGCTTTAAGCGTTTTATGACATATTTTGTCGAGTCCTAGGGCCTTGTTTGTGTGCAGCTTCCTGATTGTGTCAGCTACTTCCACAGATCGAACAGCCTTAATATGGAGGTCCATTTAGGAGATTCTCGAGGGCCTGAAGCACGTTATCGACGTCACTGTCATCTGCTAAAGAAAACGTTGTGAAACTATCTTCCAAATGCGTTGCGAAGATGTTGGCCTGCTTTAAATCTGTCTTTCTATTAGAGTTCTTGACTGGAACTTGTCGGAATGCCTGCCTCTTGGTTGTCCTTGTTGATTTGCACAGCGAGTAGTTAGCGTCAGCTGTGTAGTCCATCTGCTCCAGTTTTTCCCTTTTGGATAATTTTTTTTCAGGGAATGCTGCGTTCCGAGGAATTTCTGGCGAAGTCTTCACTTGGTCCGGAGCAGCTCACTTTTGGACGCGTCCAAACTGAAGAGTGTCTGCTGATGTCTAATGCTGCTGCTGTGTGCACTTTTTGGGTAAAAATACTGACAGCGTCGTCAATGTGTTCAGATTGATTATAGCTTTCAGGTGTCTTTGGAACTAAACGAGGTCCGAGTGCCTTGATAGGAGTCTCGTTTCTGTCTGTAGGCTAGTAGGTGCCACGCTGATCATTTATATCAGAGCCAGCTGGTATGAATGCAAGTCCTAGGCATCGACTATGCTAAGCAGCGACTCAGGACACCACTATACAGCTCAAATTCAAGGCATGGCGCTCTACCTCCTCTCCTACCTGGGGGAGCCTACGATGATACAGCGACTTTCTGCCAAGGTCCGAATGTTGGAGAAATCTGCATGATAGAAATGTTAGATGAATAATTGGAGCTGAATCGTCCGATATTGTGTGGAATGCACTGCACAATCTAATTGCCCCTATGCGATACATCGACCTTAGTTGGTATAAAATTTATGCTCAGCAGAGTATCTATTGAATATAATATTATCCAATAGATTTTAATTTAAAAAAAAATTCGTTTAAGGAAGCAATTCGAAGCCTAATTCCATGCCAATTTTTATTGATTTGTGACACGGTACATTGTCTAGATTAAGCAGGACTTTCTTATTCTAACGCTACATAATAAACGCTGTTGATAGGTTTTTCCATTTTAAGATAGTCGATGAATATATTACCATGCGTATTCCAAAATACTGATGCCATAATCTTCCCAGCCGACTTTTGCATCTTTCCACGCTTTGGAGTCGGCTCATCACGTGGAATCCATTCGGCTGACTGTCGATTGGACTGCGGTGTGAAATGATGGCGTCAAGTTTCATTCATTGTCATACTGTCGACGCAAAAATTCGGGTTTATTGCGATAGAATAGCTCCAAACATTGGTCAGAATCATCAACTAGTTGTTGTTTTTGGTCGATTGTGTGCTCGCGTGGCAACCACTTTGAACACAGCTTTCGCATACCTAAATATTCATACACGATATGTTTAACACGTTCCTTTCATATCTTCAGGGTCTCAGCTTCTCGGAAGTGAGCAGTATATAAACTAACTACACAAAAGGGTTTCTTGACGATTTTACAAGTTTTTCATTTACAAGAATTTCACACTAACAAGAGCATGTGTCTACAAATATAAATTTGTTACAGCAGGATTAAATTTAATGCGAATTTGATTTAAATATAAAAAATATAAAATATTGTAAGCAAAATTTAAGTCTCTTTTAACAATAAGACTGAGCTAAGCTTTTCAAACTTACGAGTTTTAAGAAACAAACTCGTTCATATGAAGATGTTTCAAATTCTGAATTTTTCATCGTCGATTTTATGAAAATTGAGCACTAATTGGCTTACGTTTCGCAGAACTGATATTTTCTTAGCTTACTATACCCTACGCATATAATAAATCGGCATGTTGCTGTCTTTATGTGGGAGAGAGAGAGAATTGCAATTTACATTTATTATTATAAGTTTTTTTAAAACAATAATTGAGGCGTTTTGAAACTCCAAAAAATTGCAAAAATCCTATTAAATATTAGGTATGTGTTGGCTAATATCTAGATATGTGTCTTAGTATAATCAAACAATAAATGAATTTCTTACGATTTACAATACTATTAACTCATATAACTACAAGTATATAGCCTCTAAGCATCATTGGATAGAATCTTTTTATACTTTAATATGCTGAATATTTAGTAGTAAAGTAAGCAACTACGAACTACGGCCTCTTATTTTCCTATCCAAATAGATTTAAATTATTTGTAAGGTTGGCTTATTGAAAGATGCATATTTTTAAATGAAGAGATTCAATGCTTCGTTCATAGCCTATTTAGAGAGTTTCTCTTTCAAATAAAATCTTTCATCAATTTTAAAATCCGTATACAGCATCACAAAATCCGTCTACATATAAACTTCAATATGCACTCAAGCATAAGCGAAATGCTTCAAAACTCAATATCCTTGAAGTGCTTAAAGTCAATGCAGGCAGCACAGGAATTGCAACATGAATTATTACAACTACACAAAAAAAAAAAAAAAAAAACTACACACAAGAGTATGCAGTTCAAAAATGAAGAAGAAAAAAATAGAATATTTGTAGTAATATATCGCAGCACTAAGCAAAGTCTGTGCGCACTCGCGCCTATATATGCAAGCATGGTGTACACGTATATATGCTCAAGATTTAAGGATAACAGCAATTCACCTGTAACGAATAAGGCATAAAAAAGTATTCTAATATAAAAGGAAACGTTTAAACAAGCACAACTGAAATTTTTGGGTGCGCGCGCTGCACCGAAACTGTATCAAAAATGTTTTATAGCCGCCTGACGAATAATTTTGGCCCATTTCGTTGCTCGAACTTTGCACGGTGTGTGCCGTGTCGAGTCGAGGATTTGCTACTGTTCAGAGCAGAGCATTTGGTATGCATGTCTTCCACATGAATTATTTCTGATTTAGCTGAAAAACTGTTTTGGAATTTCGTGAGTGTAAGTAGTGATGTGGTGCTGTGGTAATGTGTGGAGGATATTGCAGCGCAGACAGCGTTTTGAAATTCGATTAAAAGGTAAAACGTCAACATTTTGCCTGAAACGTGGACGCTTGAGTCGAGTTATGCAAATGTTTAGATACTTGTGTAGCTTAAATGTGTGCATATGGTGTATGGTGTATAAAGTTTCAAAATTTATTTTGTTGATTTATATGGTATTTTTTTTGTTGTTGTTATAAATAGCCGCCTGTGCGAACTATTTAGTGGTATTGGTTTCTACTATGTTTCTTTAAGTGTGAAGAAACGAATTGTAGTGCTAAGTGGTTTCAAAAATGTGTTGTGAAGGTTCGAATGATAATATAGTTGTTTAGTTTAAGACTTTCAGTATTCCATAGAAATGAAGCATATGAAATAATCATTAATCGAAGAATGTGTAGTTTGTGCTTGTGCATAAAGGAGTGTGGCGTATGTTGTCCTTTTTTCTGTCAACAATAAAATGTGGACTTACATTATTATTATTAAAACGAAGTACAAGACTTCAAATGTCTTACAAAATCTGCTACATGTGCCAATCCTTGCTGGTATATGTCTATAGTGCTAATCTGTACGAACTTGTAAAGTATTCGTTAATTAATTTATACAAAAGATATTGCTAATCTGGAAAACAGTCCAATTATTTCTTATTAACCGTCTAAAATATTAGTAAGCCTCGATGTAGAGTTTCAGATTAATAAAATATCATCAAACGGTTAAAGGTTTTTAGTTGTACAGCTCCAACTCGAAATTATATAATTTCTATATTGTATGATTACACATATTGTGCAACACCGTCCTTTGCAGTTACTCAAAGGACGGTGTTGCTTTCTCGGACTATAGAGAATCTCGATATCCTCTCTTTAATTTTTTCCATACTGTTTTTCCTATTATATTTGCTTCTTTTTAAAGCAACAACTTGATATCACTTATCTTTTATATGTCTTCGAATCTTATCGAAGGGCCGAAATCAAAGAAGAGTCGGCTAGACAATAACTTGAGTAGTGTTTCTATGGTCGAATCTGCTCGAATACAAATCTCCTAGTTCACACTTTATACATATCAACAGTGAGACATTCAATCAATATTTATGTTATTGGAACTGTTTTGACGTTATTGAAGGCACCATCTATATTTATTAATGATACCAGTGCGTATTTCCTTGAATATTGAGAACCTTCAATCTTCTATTTTAAGATACGTAGGGCAGTGTCTGTTTAATTGCTCTTGCTGTTTGTGTATTAAAAAATTGTGCGCTTAATAATTAAAAGTCCTTTCGATGTCTTTAACAGAAGAGAGGAGAAACTTAATGGTCTATAGTGATTCATTGAGAATGTAGATCACATCTCTTTTGTTACAATATTGTTTATAAAGAGGGTTGGTATATCAGCCCACTTTGTACTTCTGAGCGAAGTATTGTTCTCCAGCTGAGCACCCTGCAAATTGAACTTACATAAGCAAGTTCAAAGCCTACATACTATAAGATTTCTTATATTTTGCGAAAAACTATTAATTATCTAATTTTGATAAAGCGGATTGGAGAGAATTTAGCAATTAAAAATTCTTGAAGCGACTGAAGTTGTCTGAATGATTCTGGAATTTTTTTTGTTTGTTGTTTTCATCGTCTCATGTAGTTGCTTTAGAATCATTATTCTGTAGCTAAAAAAAAAAGAACTTGTGGTACCACAATGGTTCTCTTTGACCTAAGCGATGGTAGTCATTCAACCTAGCTTACCTGACCAACCTTTATAATAACCAGTCAAACCGATGGAAAGACAAGCAGAAGAAAAAATCAATTAATTTTAATAATGCAGTGTTTAAACTGAAATCTTTAAGAAAGGAGACCCCGCTGTTTGCGCCAACTACCGCGGAATAAGTCTCCGTTCCATCGGATATAAGATTCTGTTCCATATACGGATTCACTGATAGGACTATATCAGTGTAGCTTCAGACCAAAACGCCCAAGACGTCCCGCCTGCACTAGGTATAGCATGGCAAAGATCGTTCGTCTCTCCGACTCCTTTGATATCACACGGCACGCAGGAACGGACGGTCGGTGACGATGGAGAATTTGAATTTCAGTGTTGTAGAAAACTTCGTCTATCTTGGAACAGAGATAACCAGCAACAACAACAACAGCCTGGAGATCAGGCGAAGAATCCAGCTTGCAAACAGATGCTTCTTTGGGCTGAGCAAGTAATTAAGAAATAAAGACCTCTCTCGAAAGACAAAAATCAAGATCTATAAGACGCAAAGGCGTGGAATATTATTGAGTTAGATGAAATAGCTTTGGAAGTCTTTGAAAGGAAGATTCTTCGCAGATGATTCGATGATGTTGACATAGTTCAGCGCATAAAATTCCAGCGGCTGTACTGGGCTAGTCACCTCATTCGAATAGATGAAAGAGCTCCAGCACGCATGGTTTAAATGGGGGGACCTAAACTTGATTGGACGGGACATAATTTCTCAAAATTTTCTCCCTTTAAATTTCTTTACAAGTCTTTCAGTTCGGTTGAAGCCTCGGTAAGATCTCTTTTCAACAAACGTCACAAAAGTCGTAAAAGGCTACAGGTCAAGACAGATTATGTAGCTGGACGCACAAGGCCTTACTCACGAATGTGTTGCCACTGTTTTAGAGAAATGGGTCAAAAAGTGGATTAGTCGCACAAAATGCACTAAGTTCGAAAATTTCTGCTACGCACAAAATTAAAGATTCGATCCATATTCAATAGCGAAGCTCTACCTCAGACAAAATATTCGTGTCTACTACAAGTCCCTCAGGGATCACATCGTAGCCACTTTGAAAAGCACTGGTCGGAGCAATCAATTTTTTGGTGCTGTCTTACAGCAAAATACTAAACCATTTGTGCTCCCATCAGTTGTTAATGTTTTTATTCCACATTTTTTCGCCACATCGCTTATTAAACAGATTTGTGTATATGTCGCGAGTAGTTGGTTTGATGGGGACCAACTTATATTAAGATATAATTAATTTTCATTTGGTTCCTGAGGACAACTTTTGAGCATCTTTAGTCTTCCAGAAGACTTCAGAATTGTTCTCACTCTTTAGTATTGGAATTATTTTGTAATATTATCACTCATGCAAAGCACATTTCACTTTCGAGAAACATTTCATAATAACCTAATTTCTAGAAATACTTCTAACAATCATTCCTGGTGAGTTCAGCAATGCGAAGTGGTTTCTTAAACATTCTGTGGTGCGCTAAACTTATTATTTCAAAACATGAGCTCATATTGATTATCAACTACACCAGAAGTGCTGGATAAACTCTTCATAGAATGAGCCGATTAGTAGAATAAAGGATAGCCACGTATTATAAAGTCTTACTTAGCTTAGCGCCACTTCTAAGCTAGTTTAATTCGTTTTAACATTCTAAAGCCTTTCAAGCTACAAAGATTATTCATACTAATTACAACGTGATTCGCATTGAAAGCTTCCCACGTGAACAACTCCATCTATGCTCTCTTGCTGCAATTTAATTTTTTCCCCTTTGAATTGCTTCTTTTTTTAACATTTATCAAAACATTTAATTTACCCAAATACATATTTATTTTACTTAATGAATTTTAGTCAATATGCACTTGAATGTCTCGTTATTTTTTGCTGCCCACGTACGTACACAAATATGCTGTACGCAGTTTAAAATATATTACGCATACGCAGTGTGCGCCTTCAACGAAAAACCAGCATGAAAATAAATATTTATTACATTCCCATTGAACTTGTCAATATTTATGTTTATTTTCAATTACAAACAGCACAAATAGAATCAAACAAATGAAATGAAATAAATTCTCATGCTCAGACAAAAATAAATTCTCATGTACAACAGCAAAAAAAAAATATAAAATAAAAATAAACCCAGTCTGTGCATTTTCCTGCTTTGAGATACGACGACATACTTGCAGTAATTAAATTGCGTATTTATCTGTCGTAGACGAGTAAGTTGTGAGTAAAGAGTGTGAAAAAAGCAGCAGAAATCAATGCGAACAAATTAAATTCAACTGACAACAGTAGCAAGACTCGCACTCAAATCTAAATCTAAATCCAAACCCAAAGTCAAGCAGCTCAAACCAAGACATAAAATTCAATTAACACACATGCACAGAGTTGTATTTAGACAATGGCGCTTCTAAGTGTTACACATAGTCCTTAACATTCGCACACACACATATGCAACTTGAAGGAGTTACCGAGCTAAGCTCCGAGCATATAAAACCAATTGAAAGAACATGAAAAACAATAAAAAGAAATTACCAAGAAACACCATTCCTGGAAGCAATGGGAAGGAAGGAAGGAAGCAGGCAAGTGCAGATTTTAAGGGAAGCAAAAGAAATCATTGAATCATTTAATTAGCGTTTAGTTTGCTTTCTTGTAATGCTTCGGGCGCGTGTGTGGGACGACAAACGTTTTCAATTAGTTGCTGACCAATTTGTGCTGGTCAACGCCGCACTCTATGCAACAAATTTTCATCACATTTGCAATAAAATGAAACTGAGGGAAAATGTGCTGAATGGAAAAAGGTCGTAGCGAAAGCTTTGTATGCTACGGAAGTAGAAATACTCTTCACACTTTGACACACGAAATAAGTCTGTATTAAAAAATGTGATGTGAGTATGGGGCTACTAGTTAAAAATTCGGCATTGAAAAGTTTAGCTTGGACCTAATATTTTGACTTTTCTCAGAAGCTTCTCGCTTATCTGCAGATCAGGAAAGCCTTTTCATTTATGTGCATAATAGCTTACTTTATTCGTTTTAACCAGAATTCGCCATAGAAATTGAACTATCTCGTCGCTCTGTAGAAATACTCCTTTGGGCTGCTTGCGTGGTCTACAATTCCTGCTTTAATGCATTAAAAACAAACAGGCAAACCTCTACTGCATATCATATGAAGGGTATATTAAGTGAGAAAACTATAGCTTATACGAAATTAAATTCGCAATAAGCCAGATAGATATATGCTTGGTTTATTTGAAGGGCAGTGGGCAGCTGAAATTAAGTATACGCGCTGTATGGCAAATTAATTTTTATTTGCGAACAAAGTACAGAAAAAATATGTGAAGAAGAAATCCCGAGCTTGTAATACACGAAAATCCAAATACAGTCAGAAAAATGCAATTAATGTTTTATGCTGAATGGTAAATTTTCTTACATTTTTCGATTTTGTGCTTTCTGAATGGCATAAACTTGATTGGTTTTTTGAGATGCCATTTGCTTTGTCGTTCGTCTTTTTTTTGTCTATGCTGCAAGTACTTTTTAATATCTTTTATGTAGTTTCGCCAATTCATGTCCTTGTTTCCTGCAAATTCAATCAACAGATTTTTTTTTTGCACAGAATAAAGAATAAGTTTTGTATAAAGTATCTTAACTGGCAAATGTCCTTCACATAGACACAAGACTCCGCCCTCTTGTTGTGCTAATTACTAAATGTTTTAAAAATAATCAAAGACAACAAAATTCTAAAAAGGATTAAAAGAATTTAGGACTGTAGAAGAGATTCGAAATGGCAAGGAAGATACTCATATAAAAACTTTTACATAGTAATGTAGCAAGCGAAAAATGAATTTCTCATTTTGTACGGAAACTCATTAATGTTCTGTAGCATGGCAAAGCATTGTACAAGGTTCAGAAGAGCCAGAAAAGCACATAAAAAAAAAAAATAAAAAAAAATTGGCATGAAAAAACTATGAGCAGCGCAAGGAATTGCAGTATTTTGTGAAAATATACAGTGTGCCTTAATAGGAAATTATGTTTTTGTAACAAAATATTTATGAACATGGCACTATATTGTATGACATTGTCTTTTTATTTATCAAAGGAGATCTTAACTGCGTCTAAATTTGCAAAAGTTTTTACCGATTCATATGAATCTTACTCTCAAGTATTCCGTTGCGATGAAGTACTAAAGCCAAATAGAAATTTCTTTGATGCACCCGTTACATTAAGAAACAAAAGAACAATAGAAACAATATACAAAAGCATAAAGATTTTTAAATAATTTTTTACTTGCATTTTCAATTTACTTTTCGTCTTATTGCTTTTCTTTGTTGTATGTATCACACAGAGATATTCAAGGGTATTATTAGATATTTGAAATATTTGTTACGAGGTTGGATCCAGATCAATCTATATCAATTGGAGTATTCAAAAGAATTGCTGAATCTCTGTTTAGTTTAATAATATCTATGATACTTCATATGGACGCGAGTGACATGGAATCATGCTACTGGGTTTCATGTATCATGATCCAATGCGCCTATATCAAAAATGTGGTACGATATTTTCAAGCGATATATGATGCCATCATCCTAGAGTGATATTTATCAATTATTTCAAATAAACACCATAAATTTAAAAACGAATGCTGATATATTGATTGAGAAGGAGTTGTATGAAATGTCATGCTACCACAATTAAATAAAGCCATAATGGAACTGGTATAGGACAATAGTTTGACCAAATATCTTGTACAAAACTTAAACCAAAATGCAATCACTCGAAGCATTAAAACAACACCGAATTTAGGGAGCACTCGTCTTTAATCGTATCTTTTAGTAGGGAGACCTCCGCTGTTTGCGCCAACTACCGCGGAATACGTCTCCTCTTGCATGACGACACTAATATACACACAAATCGTTGTCAGGGTAGGAAAGTACCTCTCAGATTCCTTCGATACCAAGAGAGGTTTCAGGCAGGGTTATACACTATCTTGGTGATATTTTCAATCTCCTGATGGAATACATCCTACGCCAATGTCCGTATATACAAAGTATGTCAGGCTCGATCTTCCAGTAGGAAGTGATGCTACTCGCTTACGCCGATGACATCGATGTCATCGGTACGCAGGAACGGCGAGTCAGCAAGGCGTTCTCGGAGATTGAAAAACAGTCTCGGCTCATGGGTCTAGCGGTGTACGAGGACAAGACGAAGTACTTGGTGTCTTCTCGTACTCCGTCAATGCGTCTTGGACGGTCAGTGACGATGGAGAATTTCAACTTCAGTGTTGTAGAAAACTTCGTCTGTCTTGGAACAGAGATAACCAGCAACAACAACGTCAGACTGGAGATCAGGCGAAGAATCACGCTTGCAAAAAAATGCTTTTTTGAGCTGAGCAAGCAAATGAGAAGTCTCGACGAACGAAAATCTCTGATAGCTGATACTCCCGTGGACCATGATTTAGTCGGACGAGACAGCGTTGGAAGTCTTCGAGAGGAAGATTCTTCATAGGATCTTTGGTCCTATTAGAATCGGCGACAAGTTTATGTCCCGTATGAACCGCGAGCTGTACGAGGCTATACGATGAGGTTGACATAATCCAGCGCATAAAATTCCAGCGACTGCACTGTGCTGGGCACCTCATTCGAGTGGATGAAAGAGCTCCAGCACGCATGGTTTACATGGGGGGCCCAAACTTGATTGGTGGACGCCGACATAGAGGACGACCGGGCACTCGATGGAATTACAAGGTATGGAGAGATCGCTCCGTACTTGGCATTCAAAACGACTGACTGGAGGCTGACTTGCCTTCCTAGACGCGGCCATGACCGGCATACGTTTGACTAACTAACTAACTAAGGTTTATTATTTTTTATTAAGCTCAGAAATTATTTAATACTTTATTGTAAAATATTATATTACAAATGTTACAAATTATTCAGTCTCCATGTTTTCACATTGAACAAATGAAACGAGAGGCTTATGGTAACTAAGATAGGAAACAAATGCTAAAGTTTCAATTTAATTTATATATCTCTGGAACATGGCGTCACTTACTGTTTTTGATCTGGTATTTGAGTGTGACAGTTGCACATTTTTTAATTAAATTTTTTGTCAAGGAATTCAAGTAGCATCAGCTACGAAATTCACATTAAAATCCCGACTTAAAATCAGAGAACTTTTATCGTAATCCTTTTTGAAAATTCGTAATACTTCAGGAGTGTACTTGACCAGATTTTCATATATGAACTCAATGATATATATTGGTTGGATGGTTTGGAGAAATGTAAATTGTAACAATTACAACTAAATCACCATGATCCAATTTGCTTTGACAAGCGCAAATTTCTACCACTTTTGAAAGTTGAACTGACAACGATTCCAGTTTTTGTGCATTAAAGTCTATTTGTTAAGTAACAACACGCTACTCCGCCTGTCGCCGTACTTAAGGCCACGTATCAAAATTTTGGAATTTCTACGATGTCATCATTATTCATCCACGTCGCGAAGAGAACAAGAAAATTAGACAACGATTATACTTGTAGATTTTGTGCATGAGCTCGCAAACTTTGGCAGTTAAAGGTAAACAGTGACGTCCCTTTCCTTGCATTTAAAAAATCGTAGAATTAATTTTCAATCGTTTCTCCAATTTAAATTCGGGTCGCAATTCAATTGTGAATACTGATGCTCTTTGACCTTGACAAAATTTATGATCATTTTTATTTATGTGACTTGTGATAGTGCGTTGTCATCGCACAAAGAAGAGATCGAGAATATTAAATAATGTGTAATGTATTTTATCTCATTCTCTCGCCGACTTAAACCTATACATTTATGTGTTTCTGTCTTTATCGTGACGCATTTCGTTTCATCTTTATTTAGAATGGTTTTCCTGAAATCCAAACACTCTGCACATAATTTTATACTTCATTTGAGCAGCCAAAGACAATCAATGTGTTCAAGAAAAAACTAAAGCAATGCGGCTTACATTAATCCTTGCAAGTGACAATTTAACAACTTCTAACATTAGACAATGTCTTTCACACGTTTCATTACAAATTACAGCCGAAACATCAAAGTACATTAAGAGTGCTTATCATTGGAAGTGACACGAGAACATAATACTTTGCAGCAGCTCATAATTCTCAGGAAAAAACCGAGTAAACTACAGAAACTAACATAAAAAGAGGACACAAAAGCAAAAGCAATGACAGAATGTGTTCGGGCAGCAAGTGTACCACACTTGAATTTTAATTAAATGCAGTTAACAATTGTCACACATGGCACACATAAACTTCAACGCCCACAAATGAGTTTGAGCATAAAATGTATCTGCATGTAGTACGCCCATTTGTGCTTAAAAAAGTCAAAGCAGAGTATTACCATTCTAGACAAGAAGAAAAAGCAAATGAAAGTAGTGCGTAGTTATGTATATCTCAAACTATTTCCAGTGAAAGTGTTAGTTGGAAGAGAGAAAGTACTTAATGTGTACAAGCGTTTGACTGTCAGTGGGTCAACTGAGATACTTACGAGTACAAAAGAAACGAAACGAAATGAATTGAAAGCTAAGTCAAATGTAGCAAAAGATATTCACAACTGGGCAGACAAGAACAGAGCATAGTGTAATTAAGCAACCGACATTCATGCATAGATTCTAAATATAACGACATATAGGATGTCTAACGAGACACAGATACATAGCTCAACGAACACACACACACACACACAGATAGATTTGCATGCGTTGATTAAAATGCTAGACTGTAGAACTCCTCGTATCCTTACACAAAAGACGCTACACAGGATATATATATAGAGACAGGACATTCATCTAGGCAGGCATTAGCACAACACAACACAACACAACACAACAGTTTGTAGGTGTTGCAAATAGCAAATGAGATTTGCAAGTGCCACAAGTGTTTGTATTAGTGTTGCATAAGTGTACGCACTTTTCATAAATTTGCATGCAATTTAGTGTGCACATTGCATATGTTGTTGCGTTGAATTATATCATGACCGGGTTAAATATTAAAAATAAAATATTTTAAAATTAATTTTAAAAAATTTAATATATATTATTAAACAACATAAGCGAACAACAAGAAAAATTTATAACATATTAATTAATAAAAAATTCTTCAAAATAAAATCATAAATAAACGTGAGCAGTATCTATAGTGACTACAAAGTTATATATCAGCTTATACTAAATTTTTTAAAAAAAGCTAAAAAAAAAAATAACAGAAATTATGCATTAAATAATTCAAAACTGCTGCTAGTCAATTAACACAACAATTTATATCATTTTTAATTTATAGACGTTGATTTCCGCTTTGGTTTTGCTGCAAATTATTCGTATATGCAATCATATTAGCAATTAATTTGTGTCTAGGCAGGCATATTCTTTATTTCAAATTGAAATGCACAAAAAAATAAATAAAAAACGTATCCACATACTTTGCATATTTGATAGCTTCCATTTAATTAAATATTTCATTTGATTTGCATTTATTTAGTGGCATTTCAAGTACTCAAATAATTTTTTATTGTTCATTTTTTTTGTTGCGTTTTTTACATAAAATTTCAAATATTTTCAACAATATTTGCCATAACTAAAATACATAAATTATTATTGAATATTCATTAAATCTCTTGTTATAGCTGATATTATTATTTAGTTGTCAATATTATATCCTGATTTGCATAAGTTGCATGCGGCATATATGTGCGAGTAAAGTGTCACATTCAATTGACAAACATTTCGAACATATTTCAATCAAATAATTGGTTCACTCATGCGTGCAACAGGAATTCCAGCTAGCAATGATGTTCTATTTGTTGATTTTCATGGAATTTCTGTTTTTCTGTTGAATAAAAGTCATTTTATTAAACATTTTGTCAATACATATTAAATAATGTTTAATCATCACTTTTTTGAAATTAAGCAAATTTTTAAAATCATGTACGACTGGAGATAGAGTAGTACGAGGGGTACGTAGTATCATCTGACTCAATCCATGCCTCTTAGGACCGGGAGTATCAGCGTCTTATAGATATTTATTCTTGTCTGTCGAGAGAGGGCTTTACTTCTCATACTTCGCCTTGTCCTCATTGACCGCTAAACCCATGAGCAGAGACTGTTTTTCAATCTCCGAGAACGCCTTGCTGACTCGCCGTTCCTGCGTATCGATGTCATCGGCGTAAGCGAGCAGCATCTCTTCCTTTCGGAAGAACGAGCCCGACATACTCTGTATGTACGGAAAAAATCGCACGACAGAGTATCGCTTTGCCTGAAACCTCTCTTGGTATCAAAGGGGTCGGAGAGGTTTTTCCCCAACCTGACAACGCTTTGTGTGTTAGATAGCTTCGTCATGCAAAAACGGACAATCTTTGCCGGGATACCTAGTGCAGACAGGGCGTCGAAAAACTTCGTTCGCATTAGAGTGTCGAGAGCGGCTATATATTCGACAAATAGGTGGTGTGTGTCTTTGTAGTACTCACGGGTCTTTTTGTAGATTTGTAGTAATGTAAAAATTTGGTCACTGGTTGACTTTTTTGGTCAACCTCGCTCGACAGAGTCTTATATCCAATGGAAAGGAGAGTCATTCCGCGATAGTTGTCGCAAACAGTGGGGCCTTCTTAAAGATAGGACAGAGAACACTGAGATTCCAGTCATTGGGTATGCGTTCATCGGACCATTTCTTGCATAAAAGTTGGTGCATACTCCTAACCAACTTTTCGCCGCCGGTCTTAAATAACTCAGCTGGCAGCCCATCAGAGCCTGCCGCTTTGTTATTTTTCAGCTTTTTAATAACTAAATCGACCTCGTTATAGTCCGGTGGCTCTACAGTAGTGCCATCATTAACTGGTGGTTCAGGTTTCATTTCTTTATCGGCGGAATTGTGCGCTTCATCGCCTCCGAGTAGGTTGGAGAAATGACTCCTCCATATTCTAAGTGATTTCTTTTCATCCGTCACTAAATTTCCATTGTCATCCTTAGAGAAAGTTACTCCGGGATGACGGAAAGTTACTTCAGTCAGACGCTTGACGTAACATCTCAACATCCTCAATCTGCCGCATTTCTTGCATCTGAAAAGGCGTTTCTCCTCTCTCCGTTTCTCTCGATATCGGTTTCTAACAGCTCGCTTTGCTCCCGACAGCAGAGTTCGCTAATAGGAAGCGTTCTTCGCTGCAGTAGCATTGCGACACTCCTCGTCGTACCAGGTTTTGTATAACCAATGACATCCTTGGCAGCCCTATCCATGGAGCGGGCGCTGTGTTTCCACTGCTCTCATGTATCTTAAGAAGATGGTGAGGTTATTGCCTACATTGTATATTGCAATTGCGAAGATATGCATTTATTATTGCAGAGATATATCGAGTCCTTTTTTGTTTTTTGTTGATATATGGATTTACATCTATATATGAAATAAATTATTCCAGGATTTATTTCGGAACTGCATTATTCGTTAGATTTCTATTGGCAGTGGTTTCTGTAAGGACGCTGTAAGGTCCCTTAGGTTCGATAACGAAGTGTCGATATTTTGTATGTTCACTGAAAAAAAAAAAATTGTCTTTAATATGTCTCGAGTAATCAGTACAGTTCTATAGTCTATATATGGAGCGGATCTGATGTAAGGAGTAGACGATTGAATAAATCTTCATTTGTTGCCACACGAGATTTTTATATTCTTATTTCTCGACTCAGCAGCTTCCTTAGTTAACTACCAAATCGACAGGAACTAAAATTTTATGAACGGTAGTTTAGGTGGAAAGTAGATTGTTCTGAGTTCTTTGAACCAACATTAATATTATATCCTGAGAGCGCTTAAAAAATTGTACTGTTGCACATTTTTTAATAAGGTCTCTATCTAAGCCTGTTATTTGAGCGGGTAAGCCAGCATTATTGAAAAATCCTCTGACATTATTTTCATCATTCGATGTTTCACTCCCATCACTTTTAGGCTTGTCGACAGTCAAATTCTGTTTGAATTTTATTTCCTTTCTATAACTTGGGCTCTTGCGTCGTGTGATCTTACTTGCCAGAATTGTACGTCAAGTTGGTATGATATATAAAAAAAAACACTTCAACCAATCGTATATATGCATGAAGTAGTGACAATCCGAATGTTGAAGTATTCATTGAATAGAAGTAATCTTAAGAAGGAATAGTAGCATCCAAATACCCAAACTTGCAATCTCTATCTCTTATAGTCTCCAAGTCATTGTTGTTTCAAACTAAGTATGTATACCCTCCTTTTAGCCTATGACTACAGGTTATAACAAGTTGAATGATGCTTATATTGTTTTTTTTTTATATTAAATCTTTATTATTCTTTATTTGCAGCAGAATTAAATTTTTCACTTAGCACAAGACTCAACTTTAAATAATAATTCAATGTATTAGTTGCAAAATATAGTATATTCGCATATTTCAAAATGCTATTTATTTCACAGCGCATATTTCAATAAACGCAAAGCACATAATTTATATTTAATAATACAGAATTATCAGCATTGGTGGCAGCTTTTAATAAACGCGCAAACAAATTAGCTGACTATACATACTTGTTAAAGTTCTGCTAAGCTTATAATATATAAAATCTACTTTTACAAAGTACTGCAATACCATTTATAGAATCATTGGATATATATTTGGAATAAGGACATACACACGAACTAAGCAATTTAGTGCGCGCGAAACAAACTAAATTAATTGTTTTATGTAAATAGGTTTTGCTATATCGATAACGAACGAACATTTGAGGTGTAACAAATGTATGATGAAGTTGAGTTGATTTGATTTTGGGTGGGCGTAGAGCATTTGTGAATGCTTTTTGAATAATACAAAATCTGTATAAAGAGAGTATGAGCGCTTAAGCCGATTTCTGATAATTAATTTTCGATAGACAAGCACTCAAGCGTGCTGTATAACGATGATATAGTTAAAATGAAATGAAGTATTATGTGGGTTTGTTAGTGGTGAGAGAGTACGAGCGAATTAGATATGCTGCAATTGTTATGCAATATTTACATTGAAAATTACAACAAGACAGCAAACAAAAGGAACATTTTACATATAACAGAAATTGCTGAGAATATTGCTGAGTATTATGCTGAGAGGCAGATGAAATCTGCAGCTGGAATGTATCTATTGTATCGTTCTAAGTGTAGGCGTGTAGCTGTATACAAGTTTGAACAAAACATCAAGTCTACTTAATGTTAATGGATTCGCACTAGCAACGAACCGCAAACACATACAAGAGCTTACAAACACACACACACACACACACACACACACACACACACACACACACGGAGAGATACTGAGGTATATTGTAGCTAGCAGTTAACAACATTAACTCTCATGCTACACATACACTCTACAATAATATGCGGCGAAGCTCAACGCACTCTGGTCTAGAGGCAATACAACAACAACAACAGCAACTAACACATCTTCTATGGCAGGCAGTAACAAGAATAACAAACAATTTGTAATTATGTGTTGCATACATTTAGGCTGGCACTGCTGCAGCCGCCACGCCATTACTGCTGCCTTTTGGATGCTTACATGCTATCTCTGTCACTCATTCTGCATATATCTATTTAGACGAGAGGTTGTATAAAAAATCGACCTAATGGTAGTATGTTGCATTTGAAAAATGTTTTTTTAAAATCAAACAAAGTCAACAAAATAGTTTAATAAAAATTATAGAATCTGTACAATCATACAACCACAAAAATGTCCGAACTTTTGTTAACCAACTCGCATAATCTATTACCCCTGCAAATCTTCGCCTAGCGCTGTTCCCACTATTTGACGACTCTGCAAATGTTTGCCAAGCACTTTAAATGTGACGAAATGATAATGAGCCTTTGGATTCTAGTAAGGAAAGAGCGAGCAAGACACTGTGTGCCAGGATAAGGCAATGATTCTTTTTACTACGCGTTTCGCTTGAGCGGCTCAAGATTCTCGCATTGAAATATATTTTATATATATGCAATGCACTTCATTTGCCGCTACTTTGCTGAGCACATCTTTCACTTCTCACACTTTTGCATCCGACATTTTAGGCGCTACATGGCATAGCTTCGGCAGGCAGCTTCAAATTTGAATAACAAATTTGATTACACGAGCTCGCGAACACGCTTTGTCGGCAATTCTTCTTGTTTTTAGTGAGTGTGTATGCTTTTGTACTTAATTTATTTCTTAGTTGTGCGCTTAGTACTTGTCTTAGTACACATACTACTAGCAGTACTAGTGTATGTTAGTTGTTGTAGTAGTAGTGTTGGTGGTAGTAGGGTGCCAGTATAGTGCATTAAGTGCTGCTTCTGCTGCGAATGAGCGATATAATGAATGCGTGAATGACTTAGAAGTGGAGTGTGTAGCTACTACTACTATAATTTGTCAGCATGTAGAGAGTAACCACTTAGGAGTTTGTTGAAGTGTTTGCGGTTAGGCAGGGGTAATGTCACTCAGTCAGACTTACACCTCATTAAATCTCGTTAGCTATTTTGTCTTACTTTGCATTGGTTGCTTTGTGTGGCAAGATGTGATGAAAATTATAAAAAGTGGGATTTTGTTTTTGAGTGAATTTTTTTTTAAGGTACTTTGTATATTAGGTACTTTGTGGGCTTGAGCAGTTTTTTTTTCGCATGTGACGTTGTAGAAAGTGGCGACGTCGTCTGCTTAAGATGACTTTCTGACTTTCTCGGGTGGCATTATATCCTCATCGGGGACATGGAGATTGACAGTGAACAAGGAGTACAGCAACGGTCCCAGCACACTTCTTTGTAGAGCTCCGGCTCCAGTTCAGAGATTAGGAGTATATGTGTCGCAGTCGATGAACACGGGCATAAGGTGATGCTTCTTCACACATGTATATGCACCATGCATGTTTAGCCCCTTTTTATAGACCACGTCAAATGGCTTCTTTTTAAATTGCTTGACATCAAACTGCTTGACGTCAAATTCTTTGATGTCAAATTGCTTGACGTCAAATCCATGGACGACTTCTCTTATGGTTGCCTTGCGGGTTCCACTGGAAGGCCAACTTTTCAATGTTGTCGTCTTTTCTGCGCAAGGTGTGACCTATCGAATTCCATTTGCATCTTATTATTTCGAGGACATAGTTTGAAATCGTTCCTGGCCAAAAAATACGTATGATAATCCTCAGACATTTATTAACGAAAGATTGAAACTTCCCGCCAATCCTGTCTGAAACTTCCAAAATATGGGAACTTCTAAATATTTTGAATGGTGACAATGGTGTTTTCGCTGAGTTCGACCATCATTGACGCTGCTGAAGTTGTTTGCAAACGCATCAACTTTATTTTTGATAAGTTGATTTTGAGACCTATTGCACGAGCATTAGCTTCCAGACATCGAAGCCTCGCTTCAGCTCCAATATATTTGCTTGTCATGAAGTAGATGTCATCAGCTAAACTTCTGAATAAGTCTCCACTGTAAGCCTTCTGGCACCTCCGCGTTTGTGCGCTTTAGAACCCCGTCGAGGACATTTTCGGACACCTCTGTTTATGATGATATTGGATAATGCCATCAAAATGTTTGACGTGAAATTGCTTGACGTCAAACTGCTTGACGTCAAACTGACGAAATTAAAGTTTTTCTTTTCAATAATTTTATTTTCTGTATCCATTTCGGCTTATATTTAATTTAATGCAGGCTTAATTTGATAATTAAAAAAATTACTTAAATGAAAACTTTAAAAAATTTTGTAAAAATTTAAAAAAAAAATATATAACTTTTTGCAACTATTTACATTTCCAATGAAAACTGACCGCAAAAGCGCTTTTCATATCAACATTGCGTATACGCCACCAAAAATGATGCCACAATCACTGCACAAACTACTTGCAATGCCTTCATACGCACAAGCCTTCACGTTAGACACAGCTGGCCGAAGTCAATTTTAATTACTTTCATACGCAAAGAGCATACTTATTGCTACAGTGATGATGTCCTTTCGAAGTCCCTGCGTTGGTTGGCGCTATTAATGCAAACGCATGCAGATCATTGCTGCTTGACTTTCCTTTTTTTTTCAGTATATGTGTGTCAATGACAATTTAAATGTTTGCAACAGCATTTATCCTGCAGGATTTCTTTTACTCTTGCAACTTTTTTGCTATTTCCTGCTGTCAAGCATATTTGCTACGGTCTGGCAAATGTTACTTAATTACTGCTAAAGAGTTTTTGTGGTCATTTTATAATTTCATTGTGGCTTAAGTGTTGACTGCAAACTTTTTATTCGTTCTCGATTTAAGAAAGCATTTAAACTTGGCTCCATTTTATTCTGGTGCGCTTTATTCAATAACTATTGCATTTATAAATAAAGGAAACCAATAGGGAAATCATATTAGTTGGAGCACCCGCAGTCATATATGCTTGCTAGCACTATAAATCCATTCATTCAATCAGCCATTCAACCAACCAACCAACCGTTCATCCATCCATCTATCTATCTATCTATCTAGCTTTCTATTGATGCATTCATTCGTTGAACTTTGCTGCTTGAATTGTACGAGCCACAGCCCCGAGCGCCTGGCAGCTTGTAATTGCATAACACAATAAACCAATTAAATTTTCAGCAGTTGCAATGTAGAACAGTGCAGCAGCTACAACAGCTAACTAAAATTTTCACAACATGCAACAGTGTCGCACAAGCAGACACACAAATGTAGCAACGAAACTTCGTAGATACATTTACATGCAGAGCAGCTAGCAGCTAGCAAGCTAAGGATTTGCACTTTTGCCATTTTGTGCCAGTACGAGTACAAGTTACAAATGCAATTTGAATTTTTTTCTTTCTTTTTTTTTTGTCCTAAATTGATTATTTATGACAGGAATATAAATTAAATTATCGAAACCAACTCAATTTGACTCGAATGAAATCAATAAGCAACTCTATACGAGCAGAGTGCATATGTAGCTTTGTTGTAAAAAATTATGTAAATCGAAACAATATAAAAGAGTTTGCTTCCTGCTTTCAAGATAAATCTATTTTGGCTACTCACTTAGTTGCCTTTGGTTACAGTACGCACAGGACTTTCTCACTGGATTATGCTTGTGCATCTTTGCTGTTCTTTGGTGCTAAAATTCTGTTGCGCTGCTTTTTATAAGCTGTATCTTTGGAATATAAGGGTATATTAGTTTTCTGGAAATATATTAAATATAAATTCTTGATTAAAGAAAAAATTGAGCCGTTGTCGGTATGAACGCCCAGATCTTGGAATAGATCTTGTATAAACATTTTTTCCAGATTTAAAAAGAATTTCTTTTCTTTATAAACCAAACATATTGCTTAAATCTTCATATTTTCATCTCTGTTTCATTTAAACCTGCTTTGATTTAAAATAGTGCAACATTTAGTCGTTCATATTGCCTTCAAAACGTTTTATCCTGCTTACAATGGCATTCCTGTTTTGTTGTTGTTGTTGTTGTCGACAGGCATTAGTTGCGACAGCAATAAGAACAAATGATAAACAGAGCTGACATAGAATACTGAGCCAAAAGTATTTGCCGACAAATGCTTATCCTTTCGAATCCTGTTTCGAATTGCACACTTAGTAGTAGACGTAACTCAACTTTTATGCATATTGTGTGCACTCATATTTGCTCTGAATGCATTTTTTCTGACCAGCTTTGAAGAGCTTATCAAAGATTTCGGTATTGTGAGTCAACTTCTTTGCTGCTATTCAAGTTTTTAGTTTAGTTTTACTTTTTTATAATTTGAAGCACAGGTTTCCATGACGAAATTCTGTTGTGTTGTCTTCATTGTGGCTTAACTCTATTCTTAATTAATTTCTGCAAAAATCTATTGAATTTGCGCTTTGAAGTCTAAAAGCGGATATACCACTCATATTCAGTGATGACTATTATGGCCCAATTTTGAGCCATCTCTTCGCGTCTGATTTGGCTGTCGCAGGTTAGCCCAAAAATCTGGCAGCCATACCTCCAAATCGGCGCTATGATTTGGTTGTCGCGCGCTTTGCCAATAATGCTTAATCACCTGAGCTCATATCCGTGTCCTTATCGCAGTCGCTTGCTTAGCGAAGGTTAGCCTGCGATCCAGTACAACCCTCAGTTATTCATCCGAGCTAGCCTGTTTGACCGGCACCTCTCGATAAGCAGGGTGAAGCAAACATTCGCTGACTTGACGCTATTTATGTCGATGTTACAGCGTCTCGCTCATTGAGGCATATGCTTGAATTTCGTCGATCGCATCATATTCACATGATGACGCATACATCACCTGCAAATGTGGCCAGCATTGCTGTCTCGGACTGGCTAGCGTTTGGCTGCGGCATTTCGTGGGTGTGCAGACGGTACAAAAGAGGACCCAGAACACTTCCCTGTGGTGTACTAGCTGTCACTTCATATTGTGTTCATATTGCCGAGTGAAGGCAGAGCACAAACTGCCTTGCCTCTAGGTACGATCACAGTAGCCCAAAATATGGTGCAAGCAACGTATCCTTAATTCTGATAAGTAGGCCAGTATGTCAAAGTCGAACGCCTCCATAAAATATTCAAGAAGAGGGCGTTGCTATACTCCTTCCTGTTGAATGTGACCAAATTTTTATTCGAGAGTGCAGTGGCCAGCTCGGCAATCGAACTGCTGCTCAGAAATAACTCTCCGATAATCTACAATCCTAACAATCCTGGCGGCAATCAATCTCTCAAACACCTTTGAGATCGAAGGAAAGAGTCTGATCGGCCGGCAGGACGCAGGATCCCTTTTCGGCCTCTCCGGTTTGTGAATCATGAGTAGAGAATCGCACGATATGCCATCATAACCTGGTGCTCTTTTGACGCTCTGACGGCCAATTGTTTTCAATTGCTATCTCGCTAGGGGCGAATGATATGATGTGTACGTTTATTTGGAGTGGTTGGGTTAGCCTCTCAAAAGGCTCGTCAATTTGCTGCGGACTGGCAAGCTTAAGCGGCTGGAATCGTTCGGCAAGGTGATGAGCAAATGGTACTGCTTGCTGCAAACCAAGCAGTTTTGTGATCCGCCAGTCTACATCGAAGCTTTCCCAGTGGTCTATTTCAAGCTGCTTTATCCAGTGTGTGGCGAGACGTCATCCACCTGGAGCGTGGGCGTGAGTTTTCGGATCTCATAAGTGTTCGTGATTTCTGCTGCTGCTGGCTTTCGGTGCGGCTTGCGAGCAGCTATTGTTGCTGCCGACTTGACTTTGTCGGCAAATAGATATATAGCATCCTCTATGTCTTTCGCTGAGTTTAAATCTATGTTAAGGTTCACAAGCGCGTGTCCTGCATCCCAATGCCAGTGGGACGCGTTCCAGTCGCCCGCAATGAGGTATTTCGAGCGATTCTGCTGTAATATGCTGTCATACTTATCGGTAGACCATAAAAACCTCGGGGCGCAGTAAATCGCTCCAAAGTTGATGGCTCCTAGCGCCGTTTGAAGTTGTACCTGTTCAGTGGTTAGAGGTATCAATGAGAAGTGCACAAGATTGGACTTGACCAGGATCGCTGCTCATCCTCTGGTATTGCCAGCGCTTAGATCATTGGCATGGTGGGCCTCGTACCCATACATTTTTGGTGCGCCCTCCACTCGGCAATGTGTCCTATCCATGTTTCTGCGCCACACAGCTGGATTGGGACTACAAGTATAAGTGTCTTGCGGAATTTAATTTAGTAGTTCAATTAAGGGCTGAGCCTTGCTGAGTAGCATCTATTAGCAATCGAAATTCTTTGCCTGATCTCGAGGCTGACGCTACTGTTGCTATTTATTTCGAATCCTAGTAGTGGAAGTATTCTACGACACTGCAGTTGAAATTCACCTTCGCCGCAGTCCGTCCAAGGCGCGATGATGGCATGCATGAGTGGAAATGGCTATTCAATCTCTGAGCACGTCGTGTTCAATCGCTGTTCTTGTTAACCGATGACATTAATAAAATCCGCGTAGGCGTGTAGCACTTTCACATTCAGTATTTAGTTATTGATTAACCTAAAACACTTCAATCTATCATAACTAAATAAAATAAAGCTTTAATACAACATAATATACGCAGCTCATTGCCATAGCAACTCAATCAATACTCTTTGTACATACTGTCACCGTCCAGGAAAGACAAATAATGCAAGGACTAAAGCTGCTGAACTTTGATTTATAAAATAATACAAATAAAAAAACTTAAACAACTGTTGCTATTTATAAAATATGACCGCAAATAAACAACATAAGTGCACTTAACAAGGACAGCAAAAATGTGACAGCGCAAGTGTGCAAAAGAGAAGAAAAAGTATCTTATAGATAGTGTGTGTGGAGTAAAAAAAAAAAATAGCAAAGAAAAATAACGCAACAATCACTCATCTGTCACCGAAGCCGCCTACGACAAGCACAACTACAGTCAGGACAATGGAACAGGAACAAAGCGACAAAATAATTTCAGCAGCAAAATACGAGTAATAAAACTGTATACAACTTACAAAAGCATAAAACACATTGTCAACTCGAACACACACGGCAAATATGTTCTTTGTCATTGTGTGCGTCTAAGTTTATGTCCATTTCCGTTTCCGTTTCCATTTCGTTCTGTCAGGCGACATATGTCGCGCATATTTTCACATAGCAACAGCGACCAAGTGAAGAAAAATGCACAGAAATATTAGTGAGTATTTGCAGTTATTATTAATTTGCTCATTTTTCATTTTTTTTTAAATATTAGTAGGGGAATTTAAATCTACATGAAATGTTCATTTGAGAATGCTTTCGAGATATATTGTAAAAGGGGGAAAAACTATTTCGAAAAGGGTTTTGTTCATGAGCTAGACCAACTCACTACTGCTTTTGTTTAGCAAGTTTAAAGCAAATTTATTTTAATTAATTAGGAAGAGACAGACAGTCAGACAGACAGTCAGAAGATAATCGTAAATTTGTATGCATAGCTGAATAAAATTAGTTTGAGTGCAGGTTACAAGCAATTCGTAGTGAAAAACTAAAACACAACTCCTGAAAGACTCTTCTGACATATAAAGGATTCCAAATATAAAATGTAAATAACTTAAAAGAATCAAAAATTCATAAAATTCTCAAAACAAAAAAAAATAAAAGCTCATAAAAGACTTTAAAAAGTCTCCTAAAAGATTCATATAACGCTCTTAATTGTTTATACATCATATGGTGTCACTTATTTAGAAGTATTTGGCAAATAATCGCAGCATATAAAAAAAATCCTCAACAAATTTAACTACATATATTGTTTAATTAATCTCAATGTTAAGCAACATCTGCATAAACCACAATTACTAACCTTTTTTAGTTTGTTGTAATTAATTTTTTTTTCTACATAAAAATGTTAATTGTTAACATTTAATTACAAACGTTTAAAAAATAGAAAATGTAATCAAGGTTTATACTATTGTAAAAAAAAAACTCAGCTATCAATGCCAACTGCATTTCAAATATTACATTTTTTATAAATTTGTTAAAACAATTCTTTCTTTTACGAATTATTTTAAAATAGATAAATCATTGTAAACATAAAACCAAAACCAACAAACATTTTCAACAAAACAGGAAAATAAAAATGTTTTGTAAAAATTATCTCACAACCAAAAATCACATGTATCAAATATCCAATTTACTTAGAGAGCAGAGTGCAAAGCACTCGGAGTAGATGTTTTTTTTAAATATTTTCAAATAAAAACAAGAATAGACGTTGCATTAGAGTTTGGTCGACAGCATAGTACACTATTATTAGTTAAAATAGTTTTACATAAAACTGAATATAAAAAAAAAGTGAGCATGAATGTGTAATCTGGTAGAGGTGTCAGTTTGAGTGCCCTGTGGTCGAATTGGTTATTCATTTGCTATGCAATATCAATGAAAAGGCCTTAGTTAGTTAGTTAGTTATATGGCCGTCAACAGTCTGCCGGTCATGGCCGGTCATAGATCACTCCATACCTGGTCATTCCTCTATGTCGGCGTCCACCCATCAAGTTGGGCCCCTCATGTAAACCATGCGTGCTGGAGCTCTTTCATCCACTCGAATGAGGTGCCAGCCCATTGCAGAAGCTGGAATTTTATGCGCTGGACTATGTCAACCTCATCGAATAGCTCGTATAGCTCGCGGTTTATACGGGACCTAAACTTGTCGCCGACTCTAGAAGGACCAAAGATTCTACGAAGAAATTTCCTCTCGAAGACTTCCAACGCTGTCTCATCCAACTCAATCAATTAGAAAGCGTCCTTTGCCGCCATTGTATGATCGAAAAAGGATATGCTTTTTTATGACAGTTGCCATGATTATCAATAAAACTCAATAAATCCTTTTTTCTGGACTAAGAAACTGCCGTTCAGGAGCTTTGAGGCGCCCTGCAATATCAACTAGATATTGGACACAAGGCAACTAAGTAAGTGCTTGGTTCTTTTCTCAGACATCAAAGCGGCAATAAAACTATTTACCTCCTGTAAGCTACTCTCCATCATCTCTATCATCTCTACAAAATGGGTCTGTCACCAAAAGCTCAGTAGACTCGGTCTAAAAAAATGATTAGTACACGTTTACTTTGCAAATACCAAGCTCAGTCTGGCCAGATATAAGCAGTTAATTAGCTATTTCATACCTACTAACTCTGTCAGGCAAACTTCGATAAGGGTCGTACTCATGCGTATTATGGGAACACATCTCCACAAATATTTGCATAAAGTCAAATTTGCTATTTTACCCTAATTTTATTTTGAAGGGTACAAACAGATCTGCAGCAGTCAAGAGTTTTACGCTACCAAATTTTGATAAAATGGAGCTACGTATACGTAATATAATATAAAATGCATTTGTTGCTTGCACAGGAAGAGTAGCTCAAGAAGTACATATATACAAGCGAATGCAAGTACATATAAACACAAACATAAAAGCAGAAAAATATGGTATAAATTGATTTAATACTTGACCACAAACTTCACTGCTTGCGAGCAAAGGAGCAAATTTTGGGCCAACTGCAGGACGTAGTAAAAGTTGAGCATTTCTCTGCTGTTAACCACATTGCAACAGTTACTCATAACGAAATCTTCTCCATTTATTTTTTTTTATTTTTTTCGTCAGTAACATTAAAAATTGTGTTGAGGCAGGCTGCATAACCGCCTGAAAATCACAAAACTACTTCATCTTCGTCTAGTTGAAATATTTCGCCCAGTACCTGCTTGCTATCTCTGGAACCAGTGTGCTTTCTATAATATTGCTTGCCTTTGTGGCTGCCGCAGAAAATTGTAAAACATGACGCAGCTGCCTCATAGCTTATGGTCATTTACTTTGGTTTTTTGGGCAACAAAGTTGCTGCCACCTCAGCCTGTGCTCCTGCTGCTGTTGCTGCTGTTTTGTGGCTATGTCCTGTTGTCCTTACTATGTATGTTTGTCGGCCGGCCAAGTTCTGTCGTAGTTGCTCATCTGTTTTGGTTTATACTGCTTGTTGTTGTTTCATTTTACACTTGTAAAATTGTAACAAAATCCTAAGCAAGTGCATATTTTATGTATATTCATGTATCTTGGCTTGTAGCTGCATTCGAGTATGCATCTCGTTGGCTATGTATACGGATTAAACTGTGCGAAAACATGAAACATAAGTTTAATGTTTTCGCATGAAGCGAAGGGCTGGTAGAATATTTCTTTAGGCCACGCTGCGTATGAACGATATTTGCAAATTTTTCCTTATTTCTTCGAAACCAGTTGAAAGTTATTTCACATCAATTTTTATTGATTTAGATACATTTTTTTTGTTTTTTTTTTTTTTTGCACTGGCAAAACTTATTCTATGGAATGAATAATGGAAAAAATGTAAAGAAGCAGAAAACCACAACTGAACAAACTTCATTTCATGTTTGTCATAAGTTTTTCGTTTCGTGTTCAATAGCAACTCAGCAAATAAATATTGGCAGCAAGTGAACAAGCAAGTACAGCAACAAGAATGCAATACAAATACACTTGTTGGAAATGCCAAGCTATATCTTTTTTTTTTCACTTCTAGAATACAAAAGCATAAGCAAAATAGTTTGACTTACAGTGGTGTAAAGCATTGAAAAAGTGTGCAAATAAAATGGAAAAGCTGGACAGTGTCTATTCAAGAAGTGATAGTGTTTGCTGCATACTTGGAGTTGACTATGGATTAGGGATGACACTTGGTATAGATGAACAGAAACGTTTCACTTCTCAAAGAACTACAGAAACTAGTCAAAGAACCTGCGATTCAATAAATCAAGAGAAAATATCATAGCTGCGCCAAACGCACGATACTCCACTCTCATTAACTGCGAACTAACTCGGACATGCAACGTAGCATGCACTAGTCTAAATGGAATAATATCCATCAAAGCACTCTGTTAAGTCTTAACATCATTTAGAACCAATATCTTGTTCCAACGTAGGAAAGCTGCAATCACAACAGAAGTCTTCTTAGCTAGACTCTTCTGACTGCTCTTTATTTTCTTACGATATGACTGCGATCTCTACTGCTCAGACAGGTTATTGATTACACCAGGCCAATGACTAATTCTAGGTTTGACTAAGAGTGTCGCAATGCAACTTCGGAGAATAATGTGTCTTGAAAAGTAGGAAGCAACGACAGCCTTTAAAGAGCGATGTCGGGAGAGACGGAAAGAAGAAAAATAATTGTCAGTACAAAAAAAAGGAGTAATAAAAATGTGAACGTGAAGAGGTTAAGAGGTTAAGCGATGAAATTGAAGCTCGAAAATTATATTACAAGGTCAAGTGTCGAACCGGAGTGTCTCTCTGCAGAGACGAAACCGAAAGTTTGGTTTAAGTTGCGGCGAATATGAAGCAGAGTCTTCTCTTACCTACTTGAAGGGAAAATGCTTCCGGTGGAGAACCTTGAACCACCAGTTTATAGAACAACATCTTTATGGCTTCAGACCAAAAAGGTGGATTAGTGATCACATATTAGATACAGAGAAAATCCGTGAATATAATAAAGATTCACACCATCTATTAATCAATTTTAATGTATCAATCGACATGCCGATATGAGCGAAGTTTTTCGATGCCCAGCATGAACTAGATAAGCCGATAAAGTTGAATGATGACTCCTCTTAGACACTTTCTATGCGTCTGGTAGTAAATGAGGACAAGACTAAATACTTGGTATATTGCATCCTGGACAGTCTGAAAGAAGATTTTCAACCTTAGAAAACTTTTTGTATAGCGAAGAAGTAAAAACCATAATAAGATCAGATGCTGCTGTGTTGGAAATGTTCGAGAAAAAGATTCTTTGAAGGATTTTCGGACCTCCTGTTGCAGTTGGCGACGAGTATCAACCATGAGCTGTCTGAATATATACACATACATATTTCGGCAGTTGCACTGGAATATCTTATCAAACTAAATTGGTGGACTATGAAATCAGTTGTGTCCAAGCAAGCGTTATGATCCAAAGTCTGGAGAGAATTTTATTTATTATTAGTAAGAGATAACAACAGCGGTTGGTGCGCATGCCTAAAAGCAACCATGATTGGAAAATGGTTCGTAAGAAAAGTAAGTTTTTTTTGGACCACACATCGAGTTCTTCGACAAGCATCCACTAAATGTAGTATGTGAGCCGCATCGTAACTGAGATCCACAAAAATGCAACTCACTCGGTGCACCGAGCCAGCACACCAAACTAAAAAGAGTTCCCGTGGGCCATACAAAGAACAACACTAAGTCATAAGTGTTTTGTCTCGAAAATCTCATAGGTTGAAAGTAATTTGCGTGGGTCTATATTAATATATATAGAGGTACGGCTGTGTACTAGCATTATATGCCGCTGATATTTTATTGCAGGCAGCGTAAATAGACGCGACAAATATTTTTAAGTTAAGCAGAAATTAACAACGACAAATGCGTTTGTAAGATTGTTTATGATGACAAAGAGAACTTTCTTTTTGCCCACAAAGTGATTTGATTATGCATCCTAGTGATAGGATCCATTATGGTAAAGATGCAGCAGATGGTATACATTGGCAGCTCAATACCCAACTTCATGTCTTGAACTGGATTCTATATAATCTAATACAATCATAAAAAGGAATTTGTTTTAAAATTAAAATTATATTTTGGTTGTGAATTATTAATGAGATAGATTTAACAAGCTCATTAGTACTAAAAACTACCACATTAAGTTCATGTTGATGACTTAAATAAAAAACTATTCAAGGACCAACACGCTTACATGGGAAAATCTGTCATTCTCAAAAAATATTTAAAGCTGCAGAAATTCTACATATTCAATTTAAAAGTTTAAACGGTTATGCTTCGAAATATAGGACATACTAAGCTGAATTGGTGACGCTACTAGAACTGAAGATTGGTTCGCCAGTACTTATGTGCTACGGTAAAGTTTTTTAATATTTTCGGTGAAGATCAAAACTGTACCGATATGGATCAAATGTGCAAATTAAAGAAACGACAGATCAATTTCTCTCTAAAAAAGACTTGGCCACAAAATCGATATCAGAAGTAACCGTGCCCGAGGAGAAGAAGAAGCCATTCAATCACTAAAAGTAATAGTTTCCATAGTAGTGCATGAAGAACGCCATGTACTTTTGAAGAACACCATGTACTTTTGTGCTTCGAGATGGATAAACGATATAACAAAACAATTCTGCAGGTGCTCGTCAGTCCATCTTACTTGCTCACCTCAGATAACCTTTTGCGTCCGAACCGAGACAAGCACATCTGCTGCTCTGTGCTGTATAAGTGCGTGGTCATGCTATGTTTAGTAATGAAGGTTGTGCGATGGATGAAGACACGCTCGTATATTCCTGGCTTATTGAAGTACAACTGGGCAAGCTTACCAGGAAATTAACTCTAGTAAATGTAGTCAGTGGCCTGGAAACAATCATACTGCTTACAATCGATCCAGATAACAGACAGAATTAGATCAATAAGACTCCGTAAAGAAAAAATCTAGTCCATAGAGTCATGTCCGTCTGTCCGTCTATCGAGAATTTTGAGATTTGAAGCGATTGAATAACTTTTGATATTAATTTGGTTAACAAGAAATGCCATACTTGCTCTTTATTATGGAAATAATTTAAAAATATTCCATTTAGATGCAGAACGGACAACTAAACGAGGTAGGCGCCATATATATCTGCATCAACTTTCTGGGATTTTATATCAAAAGAAATGTTGTTGTTGTTTTACTTGTTCATTCAGCTAGAAACACCAAAATTTGAGTATTTAACGCCAATTCTAATGAAATATTCCATTAAGTTAACTCTAGAAAAATTCAAGTCGCTATAGACATGTCCCTTAGTCCGTTTGGCTGTCCTTATGAACATCCAGAACTTGAAGACTACAAGAGATAGAGCCTTGAATATTGAATATTTAGTAATTCCTATTCTCTTATCAGATAGTAAGTATTTCACGAATTCAAAGTTAAATTGGAGTCTCGAGCGTTCTTTATGGATTCTTTTTATCTGTATTATGCTAAGCTGCCAGAGGATCAATGAATATAAGTTCACATTTATGATCAATTGACATTCAAACCCAAGGAAAATGTTTTGCAGAGCCATTTTTTAAGGCTTATTCAAGACGAATTATTATTTATTTGTCGTATGCATGGCTTCAAATATTCCTCATTAGCCATTTCTTTGGATTTGTCCGTAGCTGCAGTTATGATGTGCGCTGACAATACAGGTGCCAAGCACCTGCTACTTTATTAATAAGCACAGTATCCGTGGACTTTTGAAACATCTGTCAGCTGTTGGTATCGGTGATATGTTTGTCGCGACCGTTAAAAAGGTTAAACTTGAGCTCAGAAAGATTGTTATGCCGTGGTCATACGCCAGAGGAAGCCGTTCAGAGTGAGAGATGGTACCTTTATATATAAAACTTTGAGGACGGGAGAAAAGGAAGGCTATGCTATTACTGAGCCTGTAGCCAAAGAATGCGCCCATCTGTGGCGCCGTATTGCATCGAATGTAAGTTCCATAGCCTAAAAATAGACAAGTACAGCGAATAAAAGATTTTTTTATACTAGTTTCGACCAATCCAAAACCACTGTAACTGTGAAAAAAAAAAATGAAAACGACTTTTCAAATCGGTTAAAATGTTTCATTTCGATTTCGATTTTGTGCTCAAGGTGCTGCCACACAATCAAACCGACACCTGCGAAGGCATACAGACGCAAACAATAAGCAATTCATTGTAGCACAATTTCAAACTTGAACTGTAACAGTAACAATGCACACACATACACACACACTCACACTCACACAAATAGTCGCATACAAAATGGCTGTTGTTCATGCATACCGCATAGTCAGTTTTCATGCGATGAATGCTACGTGAGTGCAATGGCGAAACATAAAACGAGCAGAGCAAAAAAAAAAAAAAACAAAAAATCAGCAAAAAAAAATAGGAAACAGTATTCTTGAAGGAAGAAAAATGTTAGAAATACTGCTCATCCTGCTGCATAGGAAAAAAAGGAAAACCTGCTGCTGCATACTTTTTGCGCACAATTTGCGGTTGATATGGAAAAACTGTTTGGAAAACTGAATACAAAATTGTTAGGTGTTGTCCAGCGCTGCATGATAAGGTGCTGAGCATGTAAAGCTGTAACACCAGACCAAAGAAATAATAAAAACGCAAACTGCTCAAATGCGAACTACTTGAAAGTGGACTTGAAAAAAGTTTGACCAGTCGAGGCACTTGAGTGGCTCAAGTTGAATGTCGGTTGGCTGCCAGTCAGCATATGTAATAAAAGTTATTTATGTTTATTTTTGCCTCCCCGAAAAAAATTGAGACGTCGACATTGTAAAGGAGTCAAAGTTGTAGATTAACATGGCACACGCACTTTTTGTGCTATCGTTCCCAAAACACACGTGTGTCGAACTTTTCAAGTGCAAAGAATTCTGGCAGTTTTATTTATTTCTGTAGCAATAGCAGCGATAACAATGCGACTTCTAACAATTCTTCGCATAAATTGAATTAAGTTAAGCCTTGTCTGGATATATTTTAAATGTTTGACTTTTGGAGCATTCAAATCAGAATTATTGCCTTCGCTTCAGACTTAATTTTGTTGCAAGAATATTCGCGCAGAATATTCGAGTTAAATGCAAATTTTAGCATCGCGTTTCTTCATTTGCGCTTTTGGACAATTATGCAGGTGTCGAAGGAGCACTAAAAGCAAAAGAAAATAAGAAAAAGAAATAGAAATGTAATTTCCGAACAAAACTAAACTCTGCCAAAGCCAACGAAAACTCATTAGAACTTGCACATAGTAGTGCTCTAAGTTCAGTTGACTTGAGCTGGGAAAACAAATGGCACAAAAACTTAAAAAAAAATGTGGAAAAATCAACGATGAAAAACGAGCGAAAATCGACGAGAAAAAAATGTGCCAGAAAAGAAAACTAAACGTAGAAAATTAAGAAACTTCAAAGTAGAACTAAGAAATTGGGTAGGAAATGAATACGAAGTGTTTATGAAAAGTCTGTGGATAATATGAACCGCGATTTGAATACTAAGAAATCTTGAAAAATTAAAATAAAACCCTTTGGATTTGGATTTACTCGAATTCGAGTTAAAATTTACATACTACTAGGCTCTTTAATTGTATTATTTTTTGAAAGGGGGCCCGAAAGGTCCTCACGGACTCTGTCGCATAGATCAGGCTGCGTCATTTGCGTCTTATTTGCGACTTAATGAGATAGAATCCCGTTAGCCAGCTCAAGTTGCCTGTGCATGAATTAACAATGCCTCAAAATTGCTGCTGCAGAATGACCTTTGCAGCACGAACTGTGTTACACATGGTGGCTTTGGAAACTACAAGTCGTCCACATCCAATTTATGTAACTTCAAACTTTTTCCTTTTTGCCTAATAACTTATCATACAGCCCTCGTACTCTTAGATGTTGACAACGCAGCAATGTGACTTAGCACACACACAAAAGGAAGTAATGAAGATGCTTAGCGACGGAAATGAAAGAAAAGCCTCAAACACTTGAATGCGGAAACTATTTGAAAGATGTGTGGCTAAGATGTAGAGCGAAATAGAGCAGAATATCATGCTACTGCCTGGTCTTTGGGGGTGTAATTGGAAAATGAGTACCAAAAGTAAATCCAATTGGCATGCAGCAATCACCATTTATTGAAAACTTTTTACAGAGCTGTTGTACAGCAACTCGCATAGCAGAAGGCTGAACCAATTCGGCGCGCTTAACTTTACTCTACTCGAGGGCGTGTGCAAATACTGAACTAGCCAAAGGAGAAAACATGCGCCTGACGTGACAGTGCGCTGTTAATTCACGACGTTACGAAAATATATATATATGAAAAATGGCGGCGAACATGGGTGTCTATCTTGCAACAATAAAGCGCCGCACTCGCCGCAGCTACTGCTCAATGGCGTAGCTTTCAATTGAAAACCAAAGCAAATACGTTTTCTCTGTTGTTTGAACAAATGCATGACAAAAGCTTATTGAACGATTATTCAACCAAGTCCATGCCTGTGCTGACATTCGGACGCACAAGCCTCAAGTTCTGTCGATTTGTCGCGCAAGAAAAGGAAATAATTAAAAAAGTTGCAATATTAAAACTGAGCAGTGAACGTTGCCAAAAGCATTACGCCTTCGACTGTCCTTAGGTATATATATACGAGTGTATTGGTATGTTCGCCTGTAGCTGTTTTCTCTTTCTCTATTTTTTTTTTTTTTTTGCGCTTGAACACTCGTTCAACTGTCATTGTTGAGTTGTTCAGTCTTTCGTTCTCCTCGATGTGCCATTTTTTGGCTCTTGAAGTTGGCATTGATTGCCACTGCTCAGCGTATGTGGGTGTTGACCTCACTCAACCCCTGCGGCGAATAGCAGCAGCGTTGATCATAGTTTATTGCATGCCAACATAGCCACCTATAACAACAACAACAACAGAAACAACAACAATAATAATGTTGAATGAAAAAACTTTTGACTCATTTTCCGCAAAAGTTTTATACCCTGTTACCATTGGAAGAAATGCAATATAAAGTTGGTGCATATGTATGTTGATATAGTCTACTCGAAAGTTCTGATTATTAAAGATATTAGTTGAAAGATATATATATATTGGCCGCTAAGATACCTTTCAAAGTTTTCAAATATATAAAACAATGCATTACGCATCTCTACGTTTAGGTAACCGCTCAGAGATGACATAATGCAATGAGTTAAACCCTCATCTTATAAACAATTGTAGCGCATCTCGTTGTCGTACTGCAACGTTCCTTTTAATTTCTCACTGGCTGAGTTGCTTGGAAAAGCGCGCAATATTCTATATGAGCAGTTCGTTTCACTGTGCCAGCTTCCTTCAACTGGTTAAATATATTTCTTTACAATTTTTTTGTTCGCTTTTTTTTTGTTTTTTTTTTTTTTTGGGCAATCTATATTTGTTTGACTTTTATTGCTGTTGTTGCATATCGATGATGTTCGTCCAATTCGTTTCGTTTCGATTCGATGATATGTGTTGCGTTTCGATACGCTTCCTATTTGCAAGGACATAAATGAATCTCTCACTCAGTGCTCAATGCAATTCAGTTGTTGATTGTTATTGAATGAAAGCCTTGATGAATTTATTACAATTTAGCGAGTACAAGGAAAATATAGTGAAAAGCAATAATATATAAAGATAAAATTTCAATTGACGTCAGACAATATTATTTGAATTTAATGATGGTTTGACGAATTCCAAATTATTTTCATAGTATTATTTGGATTCTAAGGACTAAAACTGTTATGATTTATATGGGAGCCATCCTCCACTTGGTCATTTAGAACTATTGGTAATCATAGACGTGGCTAGACTGACTCATAAAGCTGAGTGCTACAATTTCGGTGACAAAATTAATTTACTTCTCTCATTTTATGTCAAAAGTGTAAAATAACGAGAACGAAAAACAGGTTATGCCTTGAAATGTATCAGCGATGTGGCTTGGAAAGACAGTTTTCCCACGAGTACATATAAAATGCTCGGGGGTTTCTATCACTAGGCAGGCAACACGAGAAAACCGAAGTTTTTACAAATAATCACGTCTGATGCGAGCACAAACTACTACCTCTGTTCGCTGGTGAAGTGCTACAAATGACCAATTGTCCATAAGCACCCAAACTGGAAAACTTGCGTGTCACATCTCTGCAATATCGTGCAGGAACTTATGCTCAAAATTTTGAAACAGTCTTTCGTTCTCCTCGATGTGCCATTTTTTGGCTCTTGAAGTTGGCATTGATTGCCACTGCTCATCGTATGTGGGTGTTGACCTCACTCAACCAATGCGGCGAATAGCAGCAGCGTTGATCATAGTTTATTGCAACAAAAAGAGAAGAAAAGTTGACGCTCAGGGCAACTTGTACTCCCAGTCGATCTCATAACGGCCGAGGAGTCATTAGGAGTCTTCAGACCAGGAAGGACCCAAGCGAAGATGGGTCGAATAACAATTCGATTAATTTTCCTGGTGCTGATATTTAACGCTGTGCTAAAGTATAATCCACAAATCAGGAAAGTGTAGGTCGGAAGTTTATTCACTCAGTCCTATCAGCTTACGAAAGCTGTCTGGCGCTTGAAACTGTAAAGGAGTAGATATCTCTCTTTAGTTTGGTTTCCGAAAAGCCAACTTAATAGAGCAATTTAGAAGAGTGGTGAACTTCATTCTCTAAAATTTTGAGGGGAAGGTGTACGGCCTAAAATATAAAGCATGCATTTGATAGAGTGTGGCACGATGGTTCAAACTAAAAAGTCTGTTGCCGCTCCAATTGTATTCACTATTGCGGAGCTATTTGTGGGACAGACAGTTTTCTGTTATCCTAGAGCTAAATTTATCCGAGCTGGGGTACCTCAAAAAAGCGTCTCGTCTCTTCACACAGAACATGCCTACTGGCTCTTCAATAGCTATAAATAACCAACAGGATCTAATCTATTCCAATTTTCCCACGAAATTTTCAGAGACATATGCATGTACATGATTTCGGACCATGGGCAAAGAAATACCAAATGTGCTAGCGTCACTCATACATTGCAGTTGGAAGAATGTCTGCTGAGCCATTGTTCCGGACACAAATACCTTGGCATCTACCTAAACAGACGACTCACATTCAGCAAATATATAAGCTAAGGTGAAGGTGAAGATTGTTCAGATTGTTTCATGGCAACAACAAATAATCCTTTAAAAACAAGGTAAGGCTATAATAGTACCAGCCTTACATAATTGTTTTCTAGTATTTGATATCGCAGCAAAAACTTATTTAAACAAACTAAGAGTCAAAGTTCCTCCTCATGGTACATGGCGCGAACATCTAACATAGAAAAGGAACAAAAATTTTCCAAAAAGGCTTACGACTACATAGAGCGTGGATAAACCACCCCATCGGTTAACAAGTTCATACCAAAAAAAAAAAGTTTAAAACTGTGCCAGAAGTACCCCAAAGGTTCAAATATATTTAACAATTCTGAATAAAGATTCAGAAGGAAAACTGCAAACGTGTGGTCTGAGCATACGCTGCTCCGCTGTTCGAATCAATGTTGATTTATTCGTCTACAGAATTAGATAATATAGTTGGCGACGACTTTAATGAAAGCTCGACTGACCATCAATGAACCTGAATAAACAAAACAGCTCATACGACGCCATTTAATTCATGTGACGTACCAATAGTAAAAGCTGGGATTGAGCCCACATGTAATAGAGAAGGAGTGAGCTCGCTATTATCTTATCTTACTTTAGTCAGCGCCTCCATATTCAACAGAACGGAATGAGGTATCAGCGATTTACATGTAGCAAGCAACCATCAAGCTGTGGCAACTGTGAGTACAACCAAAAATTTTTGTAGAATACAAATAAGGACCCCTAGAACGAGCTACACCCACTGATGTTCTACGCTATGCCTTTTTTAAATAGTGCTAGCGAAGCTGATATGAAGATATGTCATATAATGCTCGTATCAGCAGTGATGTGGACACAGCTATAGTCAACACTACTCGTCCATGATTGTTCATTTTCGCCTTGGTGTTAAGGGAATTCAACGCCTTAACTAAGAAGGTTAGGACAGATCTTCTAGGCAGTTTCAGCAATCTGATGTTTCAATATCCAACGAACTTGGTATGAATGTCGATTGTCTTATGCAATAAAGACCATTAATTTCAAAGTGCTCTTAGCAATATTCGGAATATTTTGTAGTAAAGATAAGAATACTATAATCACCATCCCTAATTATATGAGCAACCGTCATACTATCAACCAATCTGACCTCTGAGCTCCATTTTAGAAAGAACTATTAGCAGAAAAGGATGTTGACATTTGCCAGAATATTCCCGAACCAAATCGATTTCATTATAGGAATTTTTCCGAACCAATACAACTTCAATATAGGCAAAGCAATAACAATGCATTGTCCTAACTGATGAGAGTTACAAAGTAATAAGTCGGAAGCTCGCGGAGGATTAGTGTAGGGAAGCTGTACCACATATAAGCAGACATAGCCACTTTAGAAATTTAGGAAATTAAAAAAATAAAATAAAAATTTGTATGCCTGAACAAAGTTTTATGAATATTTTTGAAAAAATTAAAATAATAATACTTACCACTTAATACAATTAGTTGAAAACTGCAAATAAATTTGAAACGGTTAGAAAAGTGGTTTTCTATTTTTGTTTTAAATCAATTTATTTAATTAATTCATGTCCAAGTAAAAACTAAAAAATGTGCATAGAAAATCAAATAACAAACACAAATATTATATATAGTTAGACTAGTTGTGCAAATACTGAACTGGAATGCATAGAAGTATTTCTAGCACAAACATATTCGTTGAATTATATAAAAAGGACAAATCAAAGTTATGTAAAGTGAAAAGCAGCAAAGCAAGCGCGCTCGCTCATTCTGCAAAAACCAAAATGCTACAATTTAGTCTAACAGATTATACCCTGTGCAACTTGCAAAGAGTGATTTACTTAGTTTGTGTAAATGTATGTAACAGACAAATGGAGGCTTCAAAAAAAGAAGAAAGTGTATCTATTTCTTCGAACAGTAGGAAATTTGCAGCCCCTTTTTAAACTGCCAACTGCCCATCGCTCTGTTTATTTGAACGTTTAGAGATTGAATACAAATTTTGAAACAAATTTTTATTCTTAGATTGTTCGAGTACATGTTCATTGACCAATTCTTGATTAAAAGGTTCAACCAATTAAAACATGAGTCCCATTATCAGTAGTTATATAGTAAGCGAATTTGGTTATTTCCTTAGCCTTAAGCATCGAACTATGTGTGGATGGTTCTAATGTCTTATGCTAATGCATTGATATGAATCTATACATAACGACTAGTGAACGTCGGAAGATGCTGCAGATGCTATTCACTGCTGGATGGTGTGGCTTTTGGTTTGGTGAAATTCTGGAGATATTTGTGAGCGCAAAGATTTAAGAAGCCTGTGCCAATCAGGTAGGCTCCCACACAGAGTGAACCTTCTGCAGCTGTTGTCGTAGTCACAGACACCGCAAAATACAACTTCGTGTGTACCTTCGTAAATTGCGAGGCCCCGCTCTCTGGGCCCTCAGTACCTTTCGCATTCATACTTCTGCGTTGCTCAGTGCAAAAGAAGTGATCGTGAGCATCGCACGTGACCCAGTGCGCGGTAAAGTGTCTGTGATATGCTCACATCAGCGTTAATGTAAGTTTCTAGCAGACACCACGTCAGTATTATTGTGAAATTCCATAGTGCCTTGTAGACGACACGTCAGTAAAATTGTATTTTGTTTGTTATTATCATACATTATTTTTGCAGGTAGAAAGATCTGACAAAATGACATCTTTCAAAAGAACTTCAACCGGATCTTTTAAAAGCAAGGAGCAGCAAATTATTGAGTGGCTCGATGAAAGTGATGAAGTGATGATAGGATTTCAGCGACGACGATGGTATTAACGTTTTAAATTTCGAACCAGAAGAAATTGATTTTGAGAGCGATGACATTTCTCTGGATGCGGACTATCTGGATGCGGACTATCACTTTACGGAAGTTCAAACAGAACTCATACGTGAAAATTTTTATAAAGGTAAAAATTAATTTGAATGGTCTGCTAATCAGGGGCCAAGAAACTTAAGAGTTCAAGCTCATAATATTATACGGCTACCAAACCTTCTAACTACCTCAATTTTTAAAAATTACATTGATCTTTGGATGACATTTTTTGATGAGCCTATGCTCTTGAACTTGATAGCTAATATGAAGACTCTTACTCGTTGGCGTTCAAATGCAATGACTCAGTTCTCAGTACAGTGTTTGCTAATGTCGATTTAAACCATAAAACATTTCGCTGCGTTATATCTAAGAAAAGATTTTCAAGTTTAATCAACTATTTGCGATTTGACGATCTTATGAACAGAGAGGATCCGGGGGGCTCCTATATTAAATATATTTAACAAGTTAATTTCAAATTGTCAAGCTAGTTACTCTCCTGGCGCCTAAATATCCATTGACGAGATGCTAGTTCCATTTAGAGGTCGATGCAAATTTATTGTCTACATGCCACAAAACAACCTGCTAAATATGGGCTGAAGATCATGATTTTATGTGATGTGGAACTTATTAGACCTACAATGCTTATACATACTATGGTAAAAATTCTGATGGAATAGCAATAAATGAAGAAGAGAGCAAATGATTAGTGCCATCGCAATCAGTCTTAAGACTTGCTAATGTTGTTGACGGCTCAGCTGACAATTGGTTTAGTTCCATCACGCTAATGGAAGCTTTGCTGAAGAAAAATTTAACACTAAGAAAGAATAAAAGAGAGATGCCTTCTAGCTTTTTGCCGAATAAACAAAGAGAAGTTGGAAGTTCACTATACGGCTTCAACAAGGACTATACATTATTATCCTTTGTTCCAAAGAAACATAAATCAGTCCTTTTAGTTTCATCGACACATCTCATTGAAGAATCCGATACTGAGACAGGCAAACCACAAATGATTGTAGATTATAATCACACTAAGGAAGGTGTTCATGATATGGACAGCAAGTGCTCAATATATTCGTGCAGCCGCAAAACTCGTCGTCGCATAGGATAGGTATTAACTGTTTTGTTATATACCAAGCAAGTATGGCTCGAGAAATAGTGCTAGATCACATGAAATCCCGTATATACAACGAGAGACTTAAAAAAAAGTCCTTCATTTCTATGTTTTATCCTATGTTAGCTTCAAAACAATTTACTGTTATATAAAAAGGCGCCAATTAGAAACTTCAACATAAAAAATTACTTTAATAAGGACCCCCATTTGTAAAAGTTAGACCACGTCAGTTGCAGAAGGTTAATCAAAGTAGTTTGAATCTATTTCCATCAGCAGCTTGTCTAATATCAAATATATGCTTATCAGAATTATTACATATAACTGCGTGCTGAAGCTAGTAATTGAGGTAGACTGTTAAATTTTGAATAGTAATAGCTTCTGCAACTGTGCCATGTGGAGTACATTTGTTGGAAGAAGACCACGGTCTCATCAAATGACTTCCTGAAGCAGCCAAGAATATTATTTATATCAAACTGTCTGCCACCAAATGTATTGGGGAGGCATAAGGAAACAACGGTAGCTCTGCCACAAGTGAAATCGCGGTTGAAGATCGGGTTTCATTTAGATATGCTGATTGGTCTTCAATTTGTTTTATACCAAAAGAAATGCAGACAATTATGTGGAACTATTACTCAAGATGCAACACATTGAATTTGAGCGGGATCTATAGTACGTTTTCTATATCTATGTTTTATATAATTTAAAGACAAGCAAATATGCCTTAAGTTTACCTAGCTTTGAATTATAACTGAAGACTCGATGTTTGATGCTTTCTTATGTATTCATATTCATATGAATACATCTCTTCATACCAATCCTGAGGAAATAGTTAGCCCATAGTATGTAAAAGCCTGATGGCATGCTGCTCGACCAGGCAATTTTGCCAACGACAGATTCGAGACGCATATTAACTGCTAGTAAGGTTCTAGCCTGACATAGAATAAGCTCAATAAAGTGTTTCGTGATTATAACAGACAAACAGCGAATTGTGGCATGGTGGTGGTGTGGTATCTCAGATGTTTTCTATACTTTAATCTGATATGAATCGATCGAATCAAAAAGTTTTGTAGTTCTTACTTACATAGTTTCGAGATATCCTTGTGCACACATATGAACCACGTACAGATAGACAGACAGTCGGAGAGATATAAGTATTTATGATTGTATTTCCTCCCGTCATCAAAGCCTCTGGCTGCTTGTTACAAATATTTCCACAAACCTTATTTACCTCTTGGTTTTTTGAGGCGGAGTATAAAAACTACACAATTTCCTTTCACTGTATGCAGAGTATTTGGTCTTCGTATAAACTTGACCACAGCATACTTTCCAATTTGAAAATCTGTTCGAGAAAAATATGAAATATAGAAGAAGTGTTGTAATGTAGAACTAAAGAAAGAAACTGATAGAAAAGTATGCAAAAGTGCAGGAAATCTAAGTTTGAAGTTTTCTCATTTCCATAACTAATGCAAAAATCCAATTTCTTATGCAAACATAAAATTTTCCACTTGTTTTTCTGCATACATTTACACAGACAAGCTTCACACCGCACTCATGTCCTTATACTCGTACAGACTAAAGTAAGTATATGTCCATAGACTTGTGCATATATAGTTATATAAAATTCAGGTCAAGCAAACCATAAAATCATTCATCATTTTCGTGTGCGTGTTGATCTGTATTTATATATGTATGCGAGTTTGCATGTGTATGAGTGGCTGTAAATGTTTTTATAGAGCCTACGTTTGCATTTCGACGCGTTTGAAAATAAAGAAGAAAAAATAAAATACATAAAAATAATAATATCGCACCGAAAAAAAAATAAAAGACAGAAAGCAATAGGACACGGCGTACATTTGCCCGTTGGAGTGTGACAACTGTGTATGTGTGTATGTGTGTTGGCTTTGCCGCAAAAGGGATAAGTGTCAAAAGAATTTGACAACGCTTCTATTATTTCAACACCAGCATGAACAAATCTATGCAGCTGCCGGAAGTTAAGCAGGCACACACTGGATTTACTTTAATGGCTGTGCAACATATATAGCTACACATTGGTATTAGAGTTCTTAACGTCATGCCTGTCCGTCTGTCTGTATGTCTGTCTGTCTTTCTATTTTTAGTAGAAAATTTCGTGCACGCAATTTAAAATTGCTGACCGCACAGGATTTGCCCTTTGACCCATCCATACTTATTTGCCTACCTTGTATTCTTGTTATTTTATTTATTTTTTTTTTTTTAATTTGACTCTAGTTTGCATAAAAATGAAAAGTCGCACATAAATCAACATTTAAAATCGAATTTTTTCTATTTTTTTTTTTGTTACAGGATTAACATAAATTTATTTTTATTTTGCCTTCATTTTAGCGCGCAGCAATTGTTCTGCTGCAGAAATTCCTTTGTCCTGCTGTGTCGTTTTGTCGCTGGATTGTTTTATTTGCACGCCATGATATGGGATTTGCTTGTTAAGTTTTCAGTTACGCATTCATTCATTCATTCATTTGCTTCGTTCAGTTTTTTTGTGTGTTTTTTTTTTTTATATTCTGTTTATTTTGTTAAATAGGGATTTACTTGAGCGAAGTGCTTCCACAATTCTGTTGTAGCTTTGCTTTATAAAGCAGCGCTGCCTTTGTTAATAATTTGCGCGCTGGGATTCAGAGAGCAACGTGTCCTGCTAGTCAGTGTATGCCTACCTGTACTTATTGTTTTTTTGTTGTTTTTATTTTTCGACTCATTGTTTGAAATTTATTTGTTTATTTGTGTTGTCTTTGCTTTTTTTGTAGTATCTGCGACTGGCTATCTTGTTGCCTAATAGAAACTCCCAGGCGCACTTTTTTGTTACAAATAGACTAAAGGGATATTAGCATAGTCATTTTTCATTGTCTTCGTAAACACTTTTTTCTGTGGACTGCTATCCGGAAGTGTGCACTACATTGTCTAATTTTTTTTTTTCTGTTTTGTTTTCTTCTTTTCACATAATTTTTTTTTTCGTGCAACATGACGTATGTGTAATTTATAATTGAATGTGTATGTTTAAGCTTGTTGGAATTGTAATTAATTTTTTGTGTGCTATCCCAAAAGAGCAAAGACGTACAAAGTATTGTATTATATATGTATGAATGTTTTTTTTTTTTTTTTTTTTTAACCTGCTTAGTTCTGGTCATACATACATACTATATAACACATTTATCAAAAACATGCGCTGTTGTCATATTCTTACAGCATAAATTTTTTATGTAGGTGAAATATTTAAAGCTCTAACCTTTTAGCAGAACATTAGATAACAAGAAACTGGAACACTGGATTGGGTAGATTGATTTGTGTGTATATTTGGCTTCTAGTGTTCCAATTTGGACTGGATCTATGTTTTTTATAATTTAATATTAACCAAACTAAGCATTCTTAGCTAAAATAACCCTAAAACTAAGAAAGAAGGAATAGTTTTTTATGGGTACAACCCTTTAAACACCTTTAGTACATTCTTATCTAAAGAAGCCACATTAAAGAGCAAATGTGCCAACTTTAAGGCTTTATCTTTTATAATCTCATATCCAGACAGACGGACATGTCTACATCGACTCATCTTTTGGTAAGTGGCTAATCCTTTTAATAGTCTGATTTAAATATATTAGGAATATTTCATTCGGATTAAGGCAAAACAGACCAATTTGTCGTTTTTAGCATGTATAGTCATCACTGCTGGGGCACTTCCGAGTTGATGTTTCGGGCAGATAGCAGTATTCAATTCGTCAGCAGAATCGTCTCCTTTCCCTAAGAAACGCAGATATCATATATTATGGTATCATGGTTCAATGGTATTTTCTCATTTGTTACAAAATTAATGATCTCACAGTGTCAATGTGTGTTTAAAGAATGTAAAACCTGAGCTCCATTTTTCTATCGTATGCGAAAGAAGTATCACCATTGGAAAATATCAAAGCTCTCCTACTGCACGTGCGAAAGGAGGGCATGAATATAAGCCTAGATAAAAAACTAATTCCTATTTATAAGGAAGCAACCCTGACAATAAAAGCATTCTGTTCACAATCTAAATGTGATCAATCGGGTTGACCACCCCATCTTTCCCAATAAGAACCTCGCGATGAATAACGATTCCTACAACTCATTGATCACCGGCAAATATACAGACTTGGTGGATGCCGCAGCTCAGTAAAGTACTAAAGTAATACGGGTAAAGAACAAAATCATCAAGACGACTGTGGCACCTATATTCATATAGAAACTCAGAAAGACTATTTTATGCTACATTTTCAGATGATATAGCTAACTCAAACGAGATGCCATCTAAAAGTTTTAGAAAAAGATAGATCATGTAACTTGGACGGCACATACGCTGAAAACTAAAGAAAGTCCTTGAAGTTGTTCATAGAAATAAACTTTTTGTGATGCACAGAAAATATCTACAAGGTAGAAACTACCACAATCAGCGTTGCAGAAGAGATCGCTATCTTACAAACCATTAGGACAGGATGACACTCGATCTGCCGTGATGGAAGTTTTGTCTTAGCTCCTTTTGCCAAGACTTCTTAAATTTTCAGGTTTTTCAGTCTTACAGGAGCGACGTTTGAGTGGTCTTCATTCCCAAGGCTGAGAGGATCAACCACTGCTTATCAAAGACTTAAGCCCTTAAATCAATTATCGATTTTACCTTAAGCTAAGAAACTAAACCCATTTCAGTAGATCAATTCAGATCCCACTAAACCAAGTAGAACCATTCAACCATGTCACTCCTCTATACTTCTCAGGAAGCGTAGCTGACTACTCGGAAAACCATTCCATGAACACTTTAAGACCTGCCAATGAAGAATGTGACACATTTTATTAAATTTATGTCATGGTTTCAAGGGCACAGAACGACAAACGAAACCCACTGAAGTACTTATCAACAATTAAAATTTAACACAATTTCTCCTGTTCTTTAATATTCACGCAACTATCGGAGTATTAAATGGAAATGTACTAAAGCCCTAGTTAATGAGGGGTCAATAAGGGGTCAAGAAAATATGTGAAAGTACTACCCAATAATGAATTCATCCTTTACTTGAAAGTTGATTTCAATAACTAATCAAATTGTTAAGAAATGGCATCACATTTAAAGATTAATATGTTAAAAAATTCATGGCTTACTATTAAAATATAAGTACATATGTGCAAAGTGTATGCCGGGTGTCAAACCCCTCTTGTCTAGTCTTTTCAATATATAGATTTCCACACCACGATTTATATCACAATGTAGGAGATATGTCCCATAGATTCTGGGGCAATAGCTTGCTCGCGACGATTTAAAATAAAAAAAAAAATTTATTTCTTGAAGTTTCGCAATTTCAGACTTTAAAATCCTTATTTGAAAAAGTTCGTTACACACATAAAATGTCAATGTGAAGCACTTTGAAAGTTTGACTTTCAGACTTTTTGGACTTGACTTGAATGATAAGCTATTTCAACAAGAGGGCAACAAGCCACACAGCTCAACCGATTTTGGTTTTAATTATTAATTTAGTGAGAGTTTTTCAAGGCTTATGATTCAACGCTTCGGAGACTTTTATTGTTCTTTCCTCTCTCTTTATATTTTTCTCTTCTCTTCAAAATAAAAAAAAAAACAATTTATGCTATATATGTGTCATATTTTTTTATGGTGCAGCGACTTTTTGTATAAACATATTTTTTGTTGTTTATATTTCCTAAAAATTTGTTTTATTTTTTGCTATTCAAATGCAAGTATTTTTAATTGACAGCCAAAATATGTCAAAAAGCAATCAATTTGTTTAAGAATATGCATTTCTGGCTCGGCCTGAATTTCGCATAAACGAAATATTTATGTCGCGATTTAAATTTGATTGGCTGACTGACGTTTGACTTTGTGTCCGATGCATTCTTAACTTTGATATATCACATTTAATTTAATTAGTGCACATCACATACCAACGATTGAAGTCAATTTGCGTTGATGTGCATATTTGGTTGTGCATTTGCTTTGATTCCATTCAGTTGCGCTTTGTGTGTGTGTCCTTTTGGCAATTTGATTGTTTTCGTTTAAGGCAAAGCATGCCTAATTAATAAAATTTATTATAAAAATTTGCATACGAATTCAATTAAATTAAATTAGTTGCGCATAAAATAGATATTTACTGTGCGCTTTATTGAACTTGATAGGATTAAACAATTAATCTTCAAATGTGTTGTCATTTCTTAACAATTTGATTAGTTATTGAAGTCAATTGATACTAAAGTGTAGCTGTGTGTACAGTTGTAAATTTTAAATGCAAAAAGGTGTGTGTAAAGTATCAGTTGAGAAGTCGAATATTGGTTGACTATGCGGTTTAAATTATTGTAAGTTAGTTAGTTAGTTAAGTGGCCGTCAACCGTTTGCGGAAAGCGCGCCAGCCTCCATAATCTTGTGCGCGCTGGCGCCAGTCGTTCTGAATGCCAAGTACGGAGAGATCTCTCAATAACTGGTCATTCCATCGAGTGCCCGGTCGTCCTCTATGTCGGCGTCCACCAATCAAGTTTGGGCCCCCCATGTAAACCATGCGTGCTGGAGCTCTTTCATCCATTCGAATGAGGTGCCCAGCCCAGTGCAGCCGCTGGAATTTTATGTGCTGGACTATGTCAACCTCATTGAATAGCTCGTACGGCTCGCGGTTTATACGGGACCTAAACTCGTCGCCGACTCTAATAGGAACAAAGATCCTACAAAGAATTTTTCTCTCGAAGACTTCCAACGCTGTCTCGTCCGACTCAATCACTGTCCATGCCTCTGCGCCATACAATAGGACCGGGAGTATCAGCGTCTTATAGATCTTTATTTTCGTCAGTCGAGAAAGGGCTTTACTTCTCATTTGCTTGCTCAGCACAAAAAAGCATCCGCTTGCAAGCGTAATTCTTCGCCTGATCTTCAGGCTGACGTTGTTGTTACTGGTTATCTCTATTCAACGATAGACGAAGTTTTCTACAACACTGAAGTTGAAATTCTCCATCGTCACTGACCGTCCAAGACGCATTGACGGGGTGCGAGAAGACACCAAGTACTTCGTCTTGTCCTCATTGACCGCTAGACCCATGAGCCGAGACTGTTTTTCAATCTCCGAGAACGTGAGCAGCATCACTTCCTTTTGGAAGATCGAGCCCGACATACTCTGTATGTACGGGCATTGGCGTAGGATGCATTCCATCAGGAGATTGAAAAAATCGCACGACAGAGTATCGCCCTGCCTGAAACCTCTCTTGGTATCAAAGGGGCCGGAGAGGTTTTTCCCCACCCTGACAACGCTTTGTGTGTTAGATAGCGTCGCCATGTAAAGACGGACAATCTTTGCCGGAATACCTAGTGCAGACTGGGCGTCGAAGAGCTTCGATCGTATCGGCGTGTCGAAAGAGGGTTTGTAGTCGACAAATAGTGGTGAGTGTCTTTGTTGAACTCACGGGTCTTTTCCAAGATTTGGCGTAATGTGAATATTTGGTCACTGGTCGACCTGTTTGGTCTGAAGCCACACTGATATCGTCCTATCAGTGAATCGGTATATGGCTTCAGCCTATTACTCAATACGCTCGACAAAGTCTGGTGGAACTGGTGGTTCCGGTGTCATTTCTCTATCGGCGGAATTGTGCGCTTCATCGCCTCCGAGTAGGCTGGAGAAATGAGGCATCCATAATCTCCGTGATTCCTGTTCATCCGTTACCAGATTTCCATTGTCATCCTTACAGAAAGTAACTCCGGGCTTAAAACCTTCAGTCAGACGCTTGACCTTTTGATAGAATTTTTTAGCTTCATTTCTGTCACGTAACAAATCAACATCCTCCTCAAACTCCCGCCTTTCTTGCTCCTTTTTGCGTCTGAAAAGGTGTTTCTCCTCTCTTCGTTTCTCTCGACATCGCTCTCTAACAGCTCGCGTTGCTCCCGACTGCAGAGTTCGCTGATAGGAACACGCGACATTCTTCACAGGTTCTTCACAGGTTTTGTATAACCAATGACATCCTTGGCAGCCCTATCCATGGAGCGGGTGATATGTTTCCACTGCTCACATATGTCTCGAGAAGGCGGAGACGTTTCCCGGAGCAGTTGGGAGAGTGTGTTTGAGAAGGCTGCGGCGGTCTGTTCTGATTGCAGCTTGCCGACGTCTAGCTTTCGTTGCATGTTGGAACGTGCGGCATGCACTACGCTGAGTCTAGTGCCTACCTTGGCTGCGACAAGATAGTGATCCATGTCGATGTTTTAATGGAGTACAGGATATTTTGGAGATGACTGCAGCCTCAGTAATTCGATTGCGAGATAACTGATCTTTCTGCTGATATGTGTGGAAGAATGTTGAAAAATTGACTTTAAAGTAGCGATTACTGTATCGAACAAGGCATCGCTTTCCATAAATAAGCATAAAATCTGAATTATTCAGTGAATTATATAATTGCAAAATTAAACACAAAATTACAAATTAGGATTTACTTGTTAAAGCTGCTGTACTGGATTTATTTTTTAAGTCGTTAACATAATAACCAAATAGGATGTTTTCACTTGTCATAAAAATGCAAATATTGATGCATTTAATAGACAACAACAAAAAAAAAAAAAGAAAGTACATTTTTATTAATATTCGCATTTGCTTATTATTATTTTAATTTTTATTACAACGCAACTCTTGTCACACATGTCCATTGTTTTTTATTTTTTATTTTATTTTTTACATTTCACATTAATAACTTTGCATATTGCGTTGTGCATAAAACAATTCACTGCTAACAACAAATTGTAATTGTTTTTAGTGAATTGCACATTTTTGCTCGTTAAAATGGCGAATGATTGTCAAACAAAATAATTTGCAAAATAAAAAAAAAAACAAGCAAACAATTATTGTTTTACTTATTTCGGATAACAATTAAAAAGAAAAAAATAATACAATTTAGTGAAAGCGAGGTCAGATTGACGAACGAGTTAAGTGTGCTGGTACAACAGAAAGCTTTTAATAAAATTTCAATAAAATAAAATAAATAAAATAACGAAATGACAAATGGCAAATGGCGTTGTGGAGGTGCTGTCAAACATCATCATTTTGTTGCTGTTGTGGTTTAAGTAGCACAAATTCATATTTAACCACACACGTATAGGAAAAGGCGTAACAGTGAAACAAATCTGCAAACCGGAAGTGCACTGTTATGCTATACTTCCGTTTGTGGAATGCAAGAGTATTTTGGCGATTGCTATGTTGGTTTGATGTGTGGCTTTGAAGTAGTTCGGTGCAACAAGCTTTGAAATAGCCTTTTACTTTTTTACTTTAATAAAGACATAAAATCCTTTTTGTAATCGAAATAGCTACGCAATTCGCATAGCTTAATCTACGTAAAATATATATTGTAACGCCCACACGCAATCGGCACACGCTTTAGCTACAATAAAAACAAATACAACCAAAAAAAAAAAAAAAAAAGTTACAACGATTTTGCAAGAAAATTGAAAAAAATCACCACAATCCGCAGCACAGCCAAGGATAATGAATGCAGAAAATAAATTACAATTTCAAATACCAATATACCTATGGCATAGCAGCAACAACAACAACAGAAATTGTGGCAGCAGTAGCAAGAGTAGAGATGCAATATATAGATAAGACACACAGATACGAGTATATCCTTATATACTATACAACACACACTCACAGACAGACACAGCTAACTAGCTTTACAATTACATATGTAACAACTTATAGTTTGAAGCAGCAGATAGTAAGCGAAATATAAGATTGAAACAAGTAACACAGCTTTAGTTGAGTAGAGTCGAATACATAATACGCTGCAAAGTAATAAACAGATATAAGCGCATGGAATATAATTGTGCAGAGCGATTTAAGACTCAAAAAAAAAAAAAGGACGAAAAAGTTCATATAATGCAATGTGAATGGTGATGAGACTTCATGTATTCAATATGATCGCGAAAGCAGTTGGCAAAGTGTAAAATTAAAGCGTCTTACTGAGCCAAAGTTCGAATTTCATTTATCGAACGATCTCACAAATAAACAATATAAATACAATGGATCAAATATCATCTAGAAAAAGCATTCAACTTTTGAATGCACTGAAATGGTCATATATAGTCTTGTGAACACCTTACAACCTTCACTGCAAACAAATAATACCCAGTTCGCTGTACGATTAAAGCGCATTAAAAAAAATATATAAAATCTAAGAAAAAATAAAATAATATCGAAAATAAAATTCAAAATGTAATTCGAAAAATGATCACATAAATCACCAAGGAATTTACTTAAGCAGCTTGCCGCGTGTGAAACTCTTTAAAGGTGAGGGACAACTAAGCAAATGGTGGCGTATGGACAGCAGTAAAAACCACGAGTGATAGCAGCAGCAGCAGCAGCAGTTGTAGTTGACAGGATAACACTCACACACAGACAGCTACCATTGGGCAGAACGAAAGTTATGTAGAAGGATCGAAGCATGGTAAAATGTATACGCAGCGTTGCACAAAATAAAGAAATGTTGCGCGAAAATTATTATGCAGCCATAGTTGGAAGTCAGTAGTGAAAGTGTAGTTCTAGAGTGTTAAATGAAAAAAGTATTTTCTACATACTTATAAGTAAAAGAAAAAAAAAAAAAAAGAAAAAACCAATTTGAAATGCAATCGATTGCAGCTCTAAAAGACTGTACAAATGGCAAAACTGGGTGTGTGTGTGTGTGTGCGTGGAAGTTTGGAAAATCGCAGAAAAATTGCAAGAAAAACTTTATCCATATGAGCGAAATGCAACATTACTCAGATTTGTACCTTGCAATATAGTAGCTCGCATATAGAAACGTGAAACTTTTATTTATATGTACGAGTGTAGTTGGAAAAGTCTGGAATTGTCATAGCTCTAAAAAATTGATTATCAAGAACTCGCTGGAAATGCTATTAAAATGTCTGCATTATACATGTTATCGACTGCATGGCTACTTAATATCGGTTATCGTTTCCACATTAGAAAAAAATTAGCTTTTTTTTTTTGTTATTTGCTGAACTTGGAAACATTCTTCAAAAATAGTACAAACTATTGGATTAGTTCGTAGAGCGTAAACAAATCCGCTGGTGTGCAGTTCTCTCAAATAAAGCCTGGTGTTGGTGCCATCTACCGAGCCCAGTCGTGTACCCAAAGTGTGACCCAAAGAAGAACATTATAATGAGTATCTGTTCGGGCTATTACTTTTAATTCTATCGCGACGAACACTTCAACACATTTGTTTTGATTGAGAAGATGATCTTCGACACTAATTCCCCGATTTTAAAAATTCTTTCACCAATGGAATGCTGTGATGTGAGCAGTTAAAATTGACAACAATCCAATTAAATTTACTGCTCGCGAATATGCTATTGACAGATCGACAGTGCAGCTTATAGTGAAAAAAGTTCAAACACAAGTTCCAGATATTTAATCGGTTCCTGAAATAAATGTTGTGGACGGTATGCTAAATGTGGATATGAAAGTTTAATTTGCACATTGATTCGAGCATTTCATTGTAAAGAGTCACCATCGCACCGGTTTGGTTGCTTCTGGATAGCCATACCACTCATCTATCTATAGAAGCTCTGGATTTGGCCATAGCCTCTTGACGTATCTGTCTACGGACCGGTAAGGTCGCTTTACAAAGTCAAATGCGCTCTGTTAAGTTCTGGAACTTCATCAAGTTATTGGCCTTCTCAACACCGCTTTACATCAAGGCGAACTTCATTGCAAGCGGCATCCGCTCATTCAACTGAAACATTTTCACCGACAGCGATTTTGTGTTGTGGCCGCATTCGAAATTGAGCGAAAGGCGGCAGTTGCAACCAAAAATAATTCGACCAAAGACGATCAACGGTGCATTGTTGTAGTTGGTAATCCTCCACATACGGTTGATCTGGAAACGATGACATCAGAAATATCTAGCGTGGCAACAACTAGTTTGACTTCATTCGTGGCTGAAGCGGGTACTTTATAGGCGAAGACACAGCAAACACCGTCGAATCGTGACCTAAAACTGATGAAAAACGCTGTGTAAGACAGATTTTATTTCGTAGATGGAAAACAAAAGCATTAATACGAAACGACACTCTGAATAAAATAGCAGAGAGGGCGCAAGAGGAAACTAAATTCAGCAAAACATAATTTTAAGTAATTTTCACTTCAACTTTTTTCACTTATTTCCATTTATTTTGCAATAAAATCTCACAAGTTATTAGTTTTCAGTTCAAATGGTCAATGTGAACACATAAACATTTAAAAACTAGTGTCTATGCTTCATTTTCAATGTTCTTTAGCGAAGTGTAATTGGTTGTCATTAGCTGGCGAAATTATTAAGTTCCATTTAAAATTCTAGTTGGCTTTTGAGCTCAGCTTTCAAACAAAAACGCAAGCGAAATTATGTTCCAAACAAAATTTATGGCCTCAAGACCTTAGGATGCCAATAGGTGTGTACTCTACCCTACATCTCATAAGCGCTTGCTAGGGACTTCAATACAAAATGCTCGCTGCAGCTCGCTAGCCAAAATGAGAGAACTTTACAGTTCCGTATCAGGTTATCCAACGTCGAATGATCGCAGCGTCTAGGAGCAAGCCAGCTAGCTAGACAGCCAGCCGGCTGGCCAATAGGAGGAAATAAACGAAAAGAAGGAATTTAATGAAGTATTGTTTTTGGCGAAAAAAAAAAATATCCTGTTGAAGCCAAGGCTTAGCTTGATAAACATTATTCGGACTCTGCAGCAGGAACAACAACTGTTGAGAAGTGGTTTGCCAATGTAGCGAAATCAGCATTGAGAACGATGCACGCAGTGGACGTCCCAAAGAGGCTGTTACCGACGTAAACATCAAAGAAGTCTACAAAATAATTTTGAATAACCGTAAAGTGAAGTTGATCGAGATAGCTGAAACCCTAAAGACATTAATGGAATGTGTTGAAAATATCCTGAATGAATATTTGGGTGTGCGAAAGCTGTGTTCAAAGTGGATGCCATGCGAACAAGAACAAATTGATGATTCTGAGCAGTGTTTGGAGCTGTTCTATCATAATAAACCCGAAATTTTGAGTCGATATGTGGCAATGGATGAAACATGGCCTCAGCATTTCACATCGAAGTCCAATCGACAATCAGCCGAATGGACTACACGTGATAAGCGTGGAAAGACGCAAAACTCGGTTGGCAAGGTTATGGCATCAGTATTTTGGGATGCTCATGGTATAATATTCATCGACTGTCTTAAAAAGGGAAATAACGATGAACAGCGACTATAATATGAATTATTGGAGCATTTGAAGGCCGAAATCGCGTAAAAACAACCCCATTTGTTTCATCTAGACAATGCACCGCGTCACAAATCAATGAAAACAAAGGCAAAATTGCATGAATTGGGTTTCGAATTGCGTCGCGTCCAGCGTATTCTCCAGATTTGGCACCCAGCGATCTTTACCTGTTCTTAGACCTAAAGAAAAAAGTATTCTAAAATACATTCAAATTATGTATTTTCTTTAATAATACATCATCAAATGGCTACTCAAATGCAACTCATACACAATTAACTAAATCCACTAATGCAGTGGTAGCATCCACTACAAACAAATGCTGAGCGACTGTGTCACTAAATTGCCGCAAGTGAGCAAGCGACGTGCGCACATATACTACTAAATGTATGCACTTCGCTTTGGCTGTACATTTCATGTGCAGTTTCGACTACTCGGTAGTATTTGCTTTGGTCAAAGCTTCACTAAAGCAAGGAAACAAACTTTGAATGTATATGTGTGCTTTGCACTGCGAGAAATTTAATAAAAACAAAGTTGCATTGCGCTTAGTAGCGAGTGTGTCATAACTTGTACAGTGTGTTAGTTCACAAGAAAAAAGCAACATAATTTTTATTTACTTAAAGCAGTAAACAGCCGATTGAATTGAAGTTCTTTCGCAGAAAAAAGCAGTTTTGACACAAACGATTTCTGCTTCTAAAAATATCGCTCAAGAGTCGCTATAATAAATTCATTTCAAAATCATTTCATACAGGCATGCGTGACTATTTGAATTTTTTATACTTAATATTTCTATTTCTTTCTTAGATTTGTACAGTCATTCATTTTATAGGCCATATTCATTATCTCCCTGCGCCTCTTTTCCATGGTTTCATATTTTACGTTTCAGTTTGTGCTTAACTAAATACAAACTTTTTGACTAATTATCGTACATCCCTCGTATATGAAAATATATGCGTACGTGTAGATGTTTTTGTACAAATCCGCTTTCAACATTTTTCATTTTATATCAGAACTTTCTCTTTGCTTTCGATTTCGTTCCCTTGTTATCTGCGCACACATCACACAATATTGCAGCAGTAAACGGATTGCGACATGTAATGATATCCTATAACTGGGTAGAAAAAAAAAAAATGAATAAAACGAGATCGAACATATTGCAATTTCCACACATACAGTTGCAGTGTGCAACCACGCCCACATTATTATTATTATTATTATTATTATACAAGATAAAGACATTTCAACGATGGCGTTGAAATTGCCAATTGGCGCTGTCATTGGAGTTTAGCATTGGCGTTGCAATTGGCGCCATAGCTGTCACTGTTGCTGTCATTACATAATTCCAGACGACTTCATGCGCGAAATGCAATTTCAAGCTTACTGCAATTTGGGCAGCATTAGCTATAGCATACAGCCATAGATGCAGATACACGCACTCACAGATACATACTAGAATGCCATTGAATTGCTTGCAGCATTCAGCTTACGCACTACAGTCAGTTCTGCTGCATAGCTGTTCTCTAATAGTCATTTGGTTTGTGTTGTTGTTGTTGTTGTTGCTGTTGTTTGTCTATTTGACTTAGGCAAAACGATGCTAATCGCTAACCGTGACAGACTCGGCCATATTTAATAAGCTCGCCACAAATAGGCTCTGAGCTAATTTTGAGTTTGAATGTTGATGCTGCTGATGCCTTAGCGCTATAGTTGCAAGCAACTTATACTCGTACATGTGCGATGTTTGCTTTTCGTGTTCAGTAGCTACTCGCAGGAGAATTTCGAAAACGTATTCAACTTTCCTTTCTTGCACATAGTTTCTGTATTGCATAATTTACAACCAATCAGCAAATTGCGCATTTTGGTTAAATGCAAATGTCATAATCTTAACTATTCTGAGACGCCACTAGTAACAATGGTCCAACATATAGTCAGCTATACTATATGTATATCATATCAAACTTGCTAGCTTACTACAAGCTCCAATGCCTGGATTTGGTTTGCAATACATACGCTCGGTTGGAATAATTGAGTTGTTATACTCTGCACTGTAGTGTACAATAGCTTAACCGAATTTATGTCAGAAGGCATGGCAGAGAACATACAGTTTATATATGTTACTGATCAGCATAAATAGTCGAGTCTGCCATCTACTTTTATATTATAAAGACTGAAAAATATTATGCAGAGTCGGCACTCGAGTGTATCTATTTAGGACCTTAAAACTTTAAGGCCTTCACATTCCTCACAGAAAAAGTCTCTTGCTTTATTTTCCTTTTTTTACCAGGATACTCATTGTACCTAAGCCGAGTCCGCGTGAAGGAAGATACTGCTCCTCTTCTTGCCAAGTAGGCTGCTCGTTTCCTGGTATGTTCGCATAACCGGGTACCCAGTGCAGAGTAATCTTGTTAATACTTCCTAGATTGTTTGGTTTACCTATGTAATTGTCAAAGTTTCAACAGTCTTAGAAGAAACCGATTTTGCTACAAATGATCTAAAAGCAGTAACTCTTCTGAACAACGTTTCCTGACTGGCGGTGATTGAAACTGTAGACATTGGCTTTGGGGGGTTTAAACAGCAAACAGACGTGCTCTGAAGCTAGCCAACTAGCTATATTCAGCCAACATCGAGATATTGGCGACTGGTTCTTCCACTCGCCACACAACCAAAGGAAGAAGAACAACATGCCTAGACTTTGCGATGTACAGTGGAATATTAGACCAACTAGTTAGCGTCAAGGACTCATGGGATCTCTACTCCGATCATCTGACTCTAATAGTCACATTAAGAGCGGGTCCAATCAGTCTACTTAGTGAAGGCACAGATATTAGTCGTTTCAAACAACAACGGAAAATGCCGCTCAATACCTCAATATTGAGCTGACCTCAGCGATGGACATAGATGATGCAGTGGATCGATTTACCCAAAATGTACATGATGCCGTGGTCATTGTTAACCTTCCTTGCTGCTTGAGCTCCATCGGCTAAAGCGAATACTGCAAAGAAAGTTCATCAGGACACAGCATTCCCGACTAGAGTACAACAAAGCTGCTGCTTAGTTCAATGACATGCTATATGTACGCTAAAAAAACTCTGTTCTTTGAACAGTTGATGGAAAGGATGGACTACACAGCTGAGGCCAACTATACACTTTGGAAGGCAACAAAAGGCCGGCTTTCCGGCTGGTGCCTGTTAAGGATCCCAATGGTGTGCTAGCTAAATTCGAGGAAGATCAGGCTAACATCTTCGCAACCAATTTCGCGGTCAAGTTCACAACATTTTCACTTACTGACGCGAATGACGTGGCCACAGTGGTGCAGTTCCATGAAGTCACTCTTCAAATGAACTCTTCAATAAAAGCAATACGTCCCGAAGAAGTCATGGCAGTCATACGGCATTTTACTAGAAATAAAGCTCCGGATCACGACAGAATTTTTCATAATACCTTAAAGGAATTGTCGTTGAGGGGATGCATTTCCCATGCAAGTGAAAACAAGCAAGGATCACTATTATCCATAAGCCTGGCATGTCTGAGGATATTGCTAGCTCATATCGTCCAATAAGCCTCCAATCTTTTTGCGACGCAGTTAACAGTGTCAAAGTGATATACCTGTGCACCAATTTGGTTTTCAGCGTGGTCATGGCACCGTTGAGCAATCTCACATGTTAGTGAACCCCATATATTAAAGACGTTTGCTGAAAAAGTGCGCTGCAATGGAGTTTTTGTGGAGGTGCAGGAAGGCTTTAACCGAGTATGGCACGATGGTCTTTTAGCGAAAATCAAAGCAATACTTCTATCCCTTTTCTACTTGATGAGACGGTCTAAAAGTGCAAGAGAAGCTCTTAACTGTCCATCCAATGAGAGCCGGACTACCACAAAGAAGTATGCTGGTACCGTTGCTGTACTTCTTGTTTACTGTCGATCTTCCTGTGCCCGATGAGGATATAATGCCATCTGAAAAACTTATATTGGTATCTTACGCAGACGACGTTTCGGCAGGAGTATGTCCACGATCTAGCGAATCCAAAAGCTGCAAAAAAGAAGTCTTCAAGACTTGAGGCTGAACAACATACAACAAGAAATCATGCGACACATAAAGGCTGCTAGGCGTGCAATAAGAGAATTAATAGACGGAGAGGACTTTAAATAAATTTCGAGCACACTATCACAATAATTTGCACAGTTTGGCGATTACAATAGAAGGATGCGACGTGTTATGGTTATAGAATATATCAAATCCAGATTACTATTAAAATAAAATAAAAAATTTGATATACCACGCCAGTCCCCATTGCATTCACTTTTTATTCATACAATTATTATTCGTTTTGCATTTACTTTTTATTCTAAGTATTTATTAGTTTGCTTCACTGTTCATATGTTCTACGCCTAATTACGTATTCAAAACATTTCCAAAGAATCATTTAATAACAATAAACACTTACATATTCAAATTATAATTACAATACCATCAATAATTAAGTTAAACAAATGTCAAAGATAACTAACTGAATTATGCGGTGCATATTTAATTAAATAACCATGACATGCAAGACGAATATGATAAATAATGGAAGCAACTACAGAAGTACACTGAAAGAAATTGTGCTTTAACTAGAGCGCTTTAATTTAAATCATTAATTATTGATAGATAGATAGATATATAAGCATATTTAATTAGTATAAATTGCATATGAGGCACAAGTGAACGACTTCTGCAGACCGCAATCAATGCGCCTAACCACAAATTGAGTATAAACGCCAAACTACAAGTCAAGCATACAAATATGTATATATTTTGAAGCTGCTATAACGCTGTGTAACCAGACTATAAAATCAAAACGCCAAAGATTTGTACGAAAAATCAAAGGCGCGCTGAGCACTGCAACCAAGCAACCGATTATGGCGCCTAATAAATTACTACAGAAATTTTGAAGGCTTTAAGAAACTACAGCACGACAGAGGGAGAGCATGATGATGAAGATGACTACACAGCAACAATAAAGGGTATTCACCACAAAAATGCGCTCGCGTCGAACTAATAAATTTTATTTATACAAACCACAAAAATGTCGGCTTTTGAAGTTGTTACTCGGCAACCGGCAACGGCAAAGATTATTGAAAGTTAATTAAAATTGAAATGAATTCGTATGACTTAAGAAAAGTGAATATGTATGTACTAGAAATTGAAGAGAATTTAAGGCCTTCATTTTTACTTGAAAGCCACATAAGAGACAATGGAAAACCAATAAAATACTAAGCTAAAAATTCTATTGTTTTATATTCGTTGATATTAAACATTCCAGTGCTGCACATATATTGAAAAGAATTTAAGCCTTCTTGCTTAAAAGCAATGACAAAATATAGTCAAAATTCAAGAGTATTTGTGTTGTGCAAAAAATTCAATTAAATATTTTGGCAAGCTCAACAGAAAAGACAAGAAAATTGGTGTGAATAAGTAGGCAGCCAATATAATTCGTATTTAAGCACACTAATAAATTATGCTTTGGCGGCGGCATTCAGGCCAAAAATAAACAACCGAAGCAGTAAACAGAATTATTTTTTCCTTATATATATATATAGTATATGCTGCGAGTATTGAATTCTTTTAGACTATGCTGTATGGCGCAGGATAAGATCTGAAAATTGTTTTGAATTTAGTGAAAGAAATAAATAAGAGGCATCCTGTGTGTGTGTGTGTGTCTGCGTTTTAAGCTGAATTTATTAAGACACAAAAATTCTTTTATCAAAATACTTAATCTGTAACATGCAGCATGCCAGTATTTTATGCGATTTATATGGCAGTGAATAATTGATTAATATAAATTCTTAAAGCTAGTCAAGCATTTGAAAATAAAAATAGTTGTGATATAAGTACTTAAAATTGTGTGACATTTTTTATATCATTAGTGATGACTGATGATATAGCTTTTATATACAGCGTTGAAGGGTATATTAAGTTTGGGGAAATGCATGAAACATATATAGAGAAGCAAGCTAAGCCACATAAAGCAAAAATGTGTATAAACTATTAAATAGAAATCATGTTGAAGTGTTAAAAATAAGTGACGACAACCAGTCATGTGATACTGCTCAAATAATTCATTCATATACTTATGTGAATGAATTGAAATTTTTTCAGTAACTCCGTTGCGTTGCACCTCAATACCCAGAAAGTATTATATAGTCGAACTCTTTTGCAATTTTAGCTTTTAAATCACTCAGATTTTCGTAGTTCTTGCAAGCCAAAATTAGTTCATCTAAGTAGACAGCTACAAGACAAAGACTGTAACCTTGCTTTGAGTACAAGCAGGGTTTATTAGCTGTTGGTACCAAACCGATGCGCCATAATGTTTCATTCAGCTTAAAGTTCCAATTTTTGACTAATTTCACTGTACAAGCGATAAGCCTTTGCCCATCCAACTCATCGACCTCATTTTAGGTCAGTTTAAAAATCTATAAAGTGACTTCTTGTGAATTCCCATATTTCAAAGACCCAAATGTGGCGGGCTTTTCACATTTGATTTTCGATTTAGAAGATAATAATGACTATTTCAACCTTGAACGCCCCCAGCATGTCAAGTATCTGAGAAATTGTTTTATGGAAAATCATTATTTGCTGAGTCGGGATATCGATTAGCTTATGCCATGCAATGAAAACTATGAAAAATATGGCAAACAACTCGGAATCCAATTAACAAAAAAAGATTCAACAAAACGGTAAAAGACTTAAACACTTGGTTATGTGAAATCCGAAATGAATTAACAGCAAACTATCTAAGGAATCTTAATGCTTATACAAGTAACCTTGTCTATAGTCTTTGGAAGGCAGCAAGATACTTGAAGCAAACAATTTGAAGATACACTAAAATTGTTGACAGCATTGGGCAACGATGCAGAGGCAACGATGAGAAGGCTGAAGTCTTATTAAACCAAATATGGATAATGACGCAGAAACCGTAGCTGAAGTTAAACAATTTTTAGAGTCTCCATGCTAGATGAGTTTGCCCAAAAAAAACAAACAACTATGTCAGAAGTGCAAGCGGAGATACAGAAGTTGAATCGGAAAAAAATAGATGAAGTCACAATTAGAAACCTGTGACCAAAATGCATTTGAATAATGAAATACACATGCAATACTATGCTCGTTCCATGCCAACGGAAATACGCTGAAATAATTATGATTCCTGAACCCAACAAACTGCAAGCCTGCACATCGTCGTACCGTCCCGTAAAGTATTTGAAATAATACTTTTACGAAGATGGTAACCTGTGCTGGATGATCTAAGCATCATACTCGTAGATCAGTTTGGATTTAGAAGAGGGCACAGAACTGTTGAGCAGATGTTAAGTGTATTTGTGTTGAAGAAGTATATTGTTGAAGAAGTATATTCCTAGACATCAATCATGGCCTTTTATATAAAATTAAGAAGTTATTCGTGCCAAACAACTTCATTTTAAAGTCGTACCTGATGAACAGAAAATTCTTTGTTCAAGAACTTGACAAGTCTTCTAATATACACAATGGCTCCGTCAATCCAAATAGCAAAACAAAGAAATATCTGACAGTCGACTTACTTGAAAGCAACGCATTAAGGCGAAGAAAGTGCAGCTTAAGGCGAAGTCCAAAAATATGTACCACATTCACAATTAGGCCTAGAAAACAAATATGGACTAGAAACTATATAAATCAGATCTTAGGCTGGTATGGACATACGCAATGCAGCTCTGGGGCACAGCAAGCAATTCCTCCTCAGGTGCTCCTTGGTACATTAGCAATAAAGATATCCACAAAAATGAAATTAAATTAAAAAAATGCTGTGAAGTTTATAAATAGACTACATAACCATGAAAATACCTGGCACTTATCTATTATTACGCAACATAGATAACTTAGGGAGTTTATCTGGGCCTGCCGGATAGATTCCTTAATTAAAACAGCAAATATTGATTCTGTTCACTTATATTTAGCACTAACCGATTTCTTTATAGTCCAAAGATAGATTCCCAAAAAAAATTCAAAGTTAAATAAAATAATAAAGGGTTTATGGTTGCAGAGCAAAGTCCAATCATCCCAAGCCAATTTAGATCAAATATAAACTTACTGTTTTTATCGATTCCAACGGCATCATGAGCACTTTTTAGAAGGTCGTACGATCAAAAAGGAAAATTAACTTGAACTCAGTCTCCGTACGAAATGGACTTAAGCTCCAGCGACTTTATCCTGTTCCCCAAACTGAGAAGACTTATGAAAAGACAGCGTTTTGCAATGATTTAAGAGATAAAGAAAGATGTATGTAGCTAGAGCTAGAGCTACAGTACAGGTCGCCTAAAAAACACATCAAATGTTTTCCTAGCTTATGACCAAGTAGTGCAAGAAATAAAAGGTAGGGAAATAATAAAAAAAATGGTACTGATTAAAGTATTTTGCTCCTCCCACTTCTCCCTGCACGAATAAGTGTCTTGTAAAACATTTATGTATGAATGTATGAAAAGAAAAGGGAGGACGAAAGTAATATGGGTCGTTCAAATTCAATTGCTTATTAAACCTTCATTTATTATCCGATTTTGTAAAGATTTATACTGGTTTTTTTGTACCAAAGAAATTTTACCCTTTGAGGGGGATTTTATGAAGAAGAAAAAAACTTGTCAAATACCGGCGAAGTCCTAGTCGAATGCAAATAGTACGAAGTCTCTATCTGTTACCGATTCCAAGATTCTTTCGTTCATACGGACGGACAGACGGACATGGCTATATCGACTTCTCTATCACTCCTGACCATAATGGGGGAAACTTAGGGGAATCTCAAAACATTTGCACAAAACCAATAGACAGTTGTCATCATTCAGATCTAGTCGCATTGATTTAGCTGTCAACGACTATCAAATTTGTTGAAAATAAATAAAAGTCAGCCTTGATAACTTTGCAAAGAGTTTTGAAAGACAAAAACTTGTCGCATTATAAAAATTCAGTGAAATCCATAATTCATCCGGAATCTGTGCGCTACATTGCATATATAGAAGATAAATAAGATCATGGAGAACCAATTACGTAGAATCATAAATGCCTTAGGCGCATTACAAGAACGCTAGTGAGTAATTTTATTGAGCTGAAGACGGCGGCTTAGAATAGAATTAAATTAATTTTGAGTAAATAACATAATTCATTTCATTTCATTTGCAGTGATGCTGATATGAGGATATATTTAACTACCTTGTATACAGTTCTGAAACATACTGTCTCCGTGACTGTCATCGGCTGGATTTTCCAATATATTGGACTGGGCATATATATAAGTTTTGTAACTGCCGCAATTATGCTTGATCTTACATACTTCTACTGGTTGGGCGACGAAATCGGTCAAAACTACAATAAACGTGTGGCAGCGCTTTATATACTTGGTTTCTGTGCGGGACAACTGCTGGGAATGCTGAATATTAGAAATGCCAATTTTTTTGTAATATTAAGCGCATTCTTTGGCACTCAGATAATATTCTACGCACTCACGTTGGCCGCACTCTTTGGTAGACAATACGAAAATTTGCATTTATTCGAGATACCAGTTTGTTTCCTTAATGTCCTAATAGCCTTGCTATGCATTAATTTGTTTCTGAAATCATTGACCGAATCGCATTTTTTCTGTTGTTTTATGACCGTTTTTTTGATCTCTGATACGCAGCAAATTATAGAAAGTGGTTTAGCTGGCGAAAGAAATGTAATTGAGTCAGCGTTGAAGTTGTACATTGATGTTTATTTTATGTATCGCCATTTATTGGTTATTATGGCAAAATAGTTATAAATTATTTATTATATGTTCTTCAAAACTTTGTACGAATTATAAACAAATATTAAAAAAAAAAAAAACAACTATTAAACTCGTACTTTAAATTAAATTTTGAGTACAGATTATAGGCATTGTAAAACTATCCTAAATGGGGGCGCATGGCCCACCACCCATTCAAGCGATAAGCAAAATTCAACATTTCTCTGCATCTATTTGAAGTACAGAAATGAAATTTGGTAAATATATTAATGGGACTGGGAGAAGTATAGGCTTGATAAAAGCTATTAACAAAATTGAACATATCTGTGCTACTTTTTCGGGGTACAGAAATTAATGGGAATGGAAGGCATCCTTTCAAATTTGGTGCATCTGCCCCCCTACAAGCGATAAACCAAATACAAATTATCTTTCCATTCATTCTACTGCGGCTAAGGAATCGAATCGAATCGAATCTTAGTGAAAGATTTCGAAGAGCATGCTGTGTCTGAAGGTGGTTCGGTTATGAGCTCCAAGACAAGGAACGGCCGACCAAAAAACTTTTTAGACAAAATAGACAATTATAGTTCAATGTGGACTAATGTCAAATGGGGATTGGATGAGTCGACAGTCAACAATCGCCTAAAAGCTATGGGATTGATTCAAAAGCAAGAAAACTGTGTGCCAAGCGAGTTAATGCCGCGCCATGTCGAAACGCAATTTTTCGCTTGTGAATAGCTCTTCGAAGTTCAAAAAAGACAGGCGATCAAAAGTGAGCAAAAAGTGATAAGATTTTCCCGGCCAGCCATCAACATCCTTAGTGAAGCCGAATATTCATGGCATGAAGTTTTTGCTCAAACCAACCTCTAAAGACGAAGCATTCTTCCAGAAAATTGAAAAAAGTTTTGACTCTGTGACTGGTCACTATTTTGAATAATTTATTTGTAAACATTTTTGCACAATAAATCTGTAAATTATTATTTTAAAGTTCTTATTCTTCTAATAATTTAAAAGACGCATGGTAATGTTTAACAAGTAAGATACAAATATAAGATTGTTACCAAGTAATACAAAGTAATACAAAACTGAACGCCTATCAAAACTTCAAAAAGAGATTAAATTAGTGCTACAAATTGTTTCTCTAAGCTGTTCTTATATTGCTAGCAAATCTAATTAATTTCTAACTAATACTTTCTTTTTTTATATAAAACAAAACAATTTATTTGATATTGCGAACAGTTGACTCAGATCAGTCCTTATATAAACTACTTTTACAAGGTATTCTACTACAAAAATCTGTCAAGATGCGCATTTTCGGTTTACTTGTCATAATTTGTCTGTACTTCGGTACTGTCGAAATGTGCTTCTGTCTAAAAAATTGGGTTCCTGTTTGCGGTTCCGATACGATAACCTACTCGAATTTATGTAATTTTCAGTGCGAAGCCGATCGCTTGGCTCTTCAAGGAGTAAAATTGACCATCAAGCATGATGGGCCGTGTTAAAATGACGCAACTAATCGAAGAGTTTCGGCCAGCGAAAATATTTACAGATAAATAATTTTTGAATGAATTTTTTATATCAAGTCGTGTAAAATAAAATGCTGGCGTGAGAGAGTATGTGTAACTTTTTTATGAGGAGTTTTTAGCACTAAAAAGAAAATTTGCAAAGTTTATATTAAATTAAATGAATTGAGGTATATTCAAACTGGCTTTAGTATGGTTTTATACAAGCGAATTTTATTTTCTGAACTGAGTTGAGATCGAGGTTCAAGAAGCCAGTACAAGTCAGTCTACGGTCCAGGTGCACGCCAAGATATTTAACCTTTTTTTAAATCATAAATTTCACAATAATTGTTGTCTGGCTCAAGGTCTATGAAAAAAAGTAAATCTGGTTTTCATTTCTCCACATTAAAATTAAAAGCGACTTTTATTATTTAGAATTTCTTGGAAGAGTTATCAAAGATTTTTTTGAATAAAATTCTTCATTAAAAGTCATACAAAGACTTTTTTTTTTTATTAATATTAAGTTTGTTGAACCAATTTAAATTTTAACAATAACGGATTCTATTATAAAGCATCGCCGACCTGTTTGGTAAATTGCGAGCAAGTCTGTTGCAGTGTGCGGTCAGCCTTCATCCTTCATCCTCTATCGTTTCCACGCAAAGGTCTCTATGGAGTGTGCTGTTTCGGACGAACCATGGGCAATCATTAATCATCCACAGGGCTTTATTTTGCAACACCTGAATGCGCTTTCGATGTGTCTTGGAACAAATGTCCCATAGCTCCAAATGGGGGCACGCTGTGAATAACATTTGCCAATTTATATAGACTACCCGAACTCTTTCGAATTTGGGTATAAAATTGTATTCAATTGCAGTCCAAATATAATTAAATTGATAGAATAGTTTCTAATAGAAAGACGCTTCACATATATATAGCAAGGGCTGAAGGGGATGATCCATTACTCTTAGGGTAGCTCTCATACAAGACCTCCTCTACTTATTTTGAAGTTTTTTTCACAAAACATTTTTTTGCTTCAGGCAACATCAATTGAAAAATAGATACATTGGCACCTTGAAATAATAAGAAATTCGTGTCGCTTGGCTATACATATTAGGCAAGTTAGATGCTTATATAAGAAAGAAAGCTAGCAAGCCATGTAATACAAAACTGAACGCCTATCAAAACTTAAAAAAGAGATCCAATTAGTGCAACAAATAGTTTCTCTACGCTGTTCTTACATTGCTAGCAAATCTAATTAATTTCTAACTAATACTTTATTTTTTTATATAAAACAAAACAACTAATTTGATATTGCGAACAGTTGCCTCAGATCAGTCCTTGTATAAACTACTTTTACAAGGTATTCTACTACAAAAATCTGTCAAGATGCGCATTTTCGGTTTACTTGTCATAATTTGTCTGTACTTCGGTACTGTCGAAATGTGTATCTGTCATTTAAAACTGGATCCTGTTTGCGGCTCCGACTCGATAACCTACGGAAATAAATGTTTTTTCCACTGCAGAGCCGCTGTCTTGGCTCTTCAAGGAATAAAGTTGACCATCAAGCATGCTGGGCCATGTAAAGATGACGCAAGTAATTGAAGAATTTCGGCCAGCGAAAATATTTACAGACAAATAATCTTTTTATGTAAATCTAATCAAGTCGTGTAAAATAAAATGCTGGCGTGAGAGAGAATGTGTAACTTTTTTAAATAAAATGATTTATTTTAGAATTGTACTACGGTTTACTATATTAATTATGGATATTCTATTGGCATTGTTCAGTTGCACTCCTATCTACTTCGAGTCATCTGTGGATATATATATATAGCAATCAGCTAATTCAATTTGTGGAAAAAAAAATTGTCAAATAACATGGAAAAAAGAAAGATAATTAGAGATTTTCAATAGATTTTAAATTGATACACAAATAACAGATAAATCGGCTGCTTAAGTTAACTTTACCAGCCAATGTAGAAACAATTAAGGATTTCCGAACTGAATATATTTTAGCAGCTCTAAGGATTATCTTTCTATGCAAATATGTTTATAAATTGCAATCGGAATTAGTTTTAATTGTTTTAATTTTGACATATAAAACAAAAAGATTTTGTCATAAAGTAATTTTTTTTTCTCGATTTTTAATAGACTCACATTGTACAAAATGGCAAATTAATTATAGCTGCAGTAGGTATAATTAATTTGCAATTTTGAACAATGTGCATCTAATAAAAAAATATTATTTAATTAAAGTTTCTTACAGACTTTATTATATAAAAAACAAACAATAACAATTTAGTATTACACAATAATATTTGCAAGCGCTGCTAATGACAGCTAGTAAGGGTATAAATAAAATATTATAAAAACTATTGACGACGACTTTCAAATGTGCTACAATTATACAATTAAGGTTTACTTAATTATGCCCCGCTCATAGAAGCTTGCTTCCCTATAGGCAAACAAGTGAGACAGTCGATATTCGCAAAGATCTTTTGAGGCCAATCTCTCGCCAGCTAAATCGTTTGACATTGACAGGAAGAGATGGTAATACGATGGTGCCAGGTCCGGACTATAAGGTCTGAACTCCCGGAGTTTCTGGTGCGTCACAATCAAGTGTGTTTTTCTGATCGAACACAATTCCTCTCCTATTGACCAAAGATGGCCGCTTCTGGACGATTGCTGCCTTTAAGTGGACCATTTGTTCACAGTAGAGGACCGAATTGAGCGTTTGGCCATAGAGTGAGCAGCTCATAGTAGATGTTACCTCGCAAATCCTATCAAACACACAGCAAAACCTTTCAGGGATTCGCAGATGGAAATTCGGTCTATGAGGTTTTTTGGTGTTAATTCGTGTAACACCCAAATATCGAGTTGTTTTTTGTAGCCAAGCTTCTTAAAATCCCTTTGAACATGCGATGGTACCGGCTACTACTATGGTGGTCCATCTCTATCACTTCCTTGATTTTAAATTCTTAACGAGAAATCCCTTATTGATAGAAAAGAACCATATCTTAACCTATGACCTTTAACAGGACAGTTCTAACGGGTGTAAGCGTTTAAGCCGCCTAATTGTTGTTGAGTTATCAAGTAAATTGACCCAGATTGTTGCTGTGTTGATAAAGTTTTTCTATGTATCTGTTCAACGATTCCTGATTTCTTCAGCTATACTTGGCAACTGAAGATCTTAGTAAATATTCTTATTACGCATATTCTACGGAGCTCGAGTGATTTTCCTAAGGATGATGTTTTGATACCGTTGAAGTATTTCAATATTTGATTCAGCTGCAACAATCCATAACAGGATGCCGTAAGTTCAGACTGGTTTAAGTATGGCTTTGTATAGTCTGACTTTGTTGTCCACACCAAGCTTAGATTTTTGGCCTGATAACCAATACATGGAACACGTTTTTAGGTCTAGCTGCTTCCTTTTCGCTATTATATGATCCTTAAAGTTAACCTTTTGTCTAGCCAAAAGCCTGGATAGTTGACTTTGTTTCTATTTGGAATCACAACGCCATTGCATCGAACTCGAGCGTTGCACTTACTTTGAACTACGACTTAGACATGGACGGACTTGGCTGTGTTTACTGAAATATTCCAATTGTTCATCCAGTCTTGGGTTTTGTTCAGTTGATTTTGAAGCAATTGTGTTGCTGCTTTAGCACTGAAAGCTGTAGCAAGTATTGCTGTATCATTTGCAAATGTGGCTAAAGTTACTTCAATGCAAGTAGAGTCGTGCTTGACCGATGAGGCACTCCTGTATGCCTGTATGCTTTTTAAGTCAGATGTAACGTTTTCATGTCTCACGTAGAAACTTCTGCCTTGCAGATATGATCGAATAAAGCGGAACTGTGTGCAGATTAATGTCATTTTTATTTTGTATAACAGCCTCTTGTGCCATACTCGATCAAAGGCTTGTTTCACGTCAAGAAATACGGCCGAACAGAATTGTTTCTCTTCAAAAGAATTTCGAATTACTTTAACGATTCTGTGAACCTGCTCGGGAGGTCGCTTTCTAGTGCAGTTCTACGAATAAATATTCCTTCGAATATTTTTGAGAGTACCGCCAGAAGACTGATAGGGAATATAGAATGACAATTCATTCTTGTATTTTCCAGGCTTTGGAATTAGAATTAACTACGCGCACACTTCCACTGGTTAGGGAAGTGGCTAAGCCTGAAACGTACATTAATTATATCCATTATCAGTTGTAGACATTTTTCGGGAAGTACTTTGATGGTTGCAATGTCGATTCCGTCGTCTTCCAAACTGGCTGGAGCTATCGGAACATTGTCACTTCAAGGTGCTTTGACCACTCTGTGTGGTGTGCACTGCTGCAAATCGCGAACTATGTAAATTGTTCCTGAAGGTGTGCAGCAAATTAGTCAGCTTTTTTCTTGATTGCTGTGACACCAATCCCTATTTGGGGTCGACGACGTTTTAAGTATTTTATAGGCGCAGCGTTAATCAGGAAATCTTCAATCGCATCGTTTTTCGAATCAATAAGTTTCCCTTTTTAATTTTTTTGAAACTCTGTTTAATGCATTCTTGTCTGCACGGTAGTTGAACTGTTGCCATATATCTTGAAGCCTTTTTTCTCATTAACAAGTTCACGAATTTCTATAGAATACATCGAGTAGTTGCGATATGAGGAAGGTATTTTTTGATATTTTTATAAGAATTGGAATGTCTGCTGCTTCATGTATTTTCCAGCTTAACCATTCGACAGTATCGTCAACATCTCTTACGGAATTCATTTCTATATTAGGGTCTACTTGACCATCTAAACAGCATCGGAATAGATACAAGTCTGAGTTCTTGCTTAGAAGATTTCTTCTAACAGTATCAAGATCGACTGAAACATAGATTTCAGAAAATAACTCATGAAAGTTTTATTTTTAATTCTTCGACTATCGATTCCACGACAGATGTCGATTTGTAGTATATCAGGGTGGCGATTTGAGTCAGACAGCCACTACGTTGCACTTCCTTAAGTTAAGACTGAATAATTATTTGAATGAATTGAGTCCTTTCGGGTTATCGGTTCTAGCTCCCCACCAGTGATTCTTTGCGTTTAGATCGCCAGCAATGAGCAAGCAGTTTCCCAGTGCATCAAATACAGTTTGAAACATGCTTTGAGTGACTTGATGCCGGGGTAGGATGTGCGCAGCTGCTAATTTAAAGCTACCAGTAGCTGGATTTAGTTCTATGGTGCTTACTTAAGGCCAAATTCTTGGAATCTGTGGCACTGAACTAAATCGTAAAATTTTTTTGTGTGGTTCAATCTTAACGGCTGCACCGCACAAATCGTTTTATGTAAGAAAGTTGGTAAGCCAAGCAAAAAGTGATTAAATTAGTGCTTCAAATTGTTTCTCTACGCTGTTAGCATTTCTAATAAATTTCTAATAGTTTTTTTTTTTTAAAGCAAACAGCACAACTTATTTGAAACAGTTGACTCGCAGCAGTTCTAGTATTTACAAGTATTACAAAATATTCCACTAGAAAAATCTTTAGTAAAAAATTAAAAAGCTAGTCAAAATGCAAATTTTCGGTTTACTTGTCATAATTTGTCTGTACTTCGGTGCTGTCGAAATGTGCTCCTGTCCAATCACTTATGATCCTGTTTGTGGCTCCGATTCGGTTACCTATCCGAATAGCTGCGATTTTCAGTGCACAGCCGATCGCTTGGCTCTGGAAGGAACAAAATTGACCATACAGCATGAGGGGCCGTGTTAAAATGGCGCAAGAAATCGAAGAATATCGGGCAGCAAAAATATTTATAGATAAATTAATTTGTAAATGAGTTTTATATATGTAAATCTAATAATAAAAATATGACGAATTTCATGCTGTGTAAAAATTAATTAATTAATTGTGAACAAAGAAAAAATATAAAATAAAGCAATTATAGCTGCAATATCTTCCATATAAATCGTATTTATATTCGGTATTAGTTATGCGATTAAACAATTTTTCCAGCTGGCTTAATTTTGCAACAACTTTGTTAACTTAGAATCAAACAGTGGCAGAAAGCCTTTAACTTGAAATTAATTTAAGTGCTAATATATATTTGTGCTTGATTCATGAATTTTAATTATTTCTAAGAGAATGAAATAAAAACAAATACATCCTTTGAAATGTTCACTCGTTGTCTCACTTTAATATTTAAATAACTTTTAATGCCACACATTATACACTCATTTGTAAATGAATACTCTATGCCAATCGCTCGCCCACCAGCTTTGCTATTATGCAATCGCATTTAATTAAATCAGTAGCACTCAAGATGTGTAGTTAATGCTATGCCAACTGATAAGCTATTTTTAAACAATGTAGAAGCTTCATTCATTGCACATGCATTCAAATGCTATTAATTTTCTTTTTTTTTTTTCATTGGAATTTTCTATTCAAAGCAATTTTACTCCTTGTAGAGTATTTATGCTATGCGACATTATGAAGCGAGCTAAATCTCAGTCTTTGAGCGGATTAAATCGCTGTTAATACCTAAATGACTATTACAATTCTTACCTTACTCACTCATATCATCGTTTTCATACGATTTCCGGTGAAGTCTACTCTTTTAAGAAGTATGTACTTACCTCTAGCTCCATACAGTTTTTGCTAATAGCAACTATTGCACTGGCTTATTACTCTTTGCTTTGACTACTTTTCGTAGAAATTTTTTCTATTTTTGCACTCTGCAGTAGGGAAGAAGAAAATGAATTAGAAAATGAAAGAAAATCGAGTGCGACGACGTGATTCAATGTTAGAAAGCGAGCGTTAACTAGCTCCAGTTGGCAGCACCAACGACCATCAACCAATCGGCCAACTAATCCTCGCAAGTAACCGAGTAAGCCTTAGTAATTATCTGCAAAATGACCATTAGGCGATTAGTATTTGGTGTTGGCATTGGTGCTTTAGTAGAGGTTTGTTGCTACGAGACTCAATGGTCTGTTGTCGCTAAAGTATGTTCCAATTAGCAATCAGAGCGCAATATAGTTAGACATTGGCAGGGTGGCAGGACAGTCAGTTTGAATTGCTTGAAGCAAGTAATTGGATTGTTGTAACTTAAGTCATTTCTATATATATATATATATATGCATATATATTTATTCAAAGCTCATCTATGTATGTTTGCTATATTTTTATAATTCGCCTCTTCATTGCTGCGCAATAGTCGAGATTGATTTGTTAAGCGCTCTTTTAATTAGCACAATTAATTATGCTTCATGCATCAAGTTGCATTGCTTCTGGTGGAGGAGTTCGTTTGAGTATGAGTTCTGTATCAACATTCAACAAATTAAATTTCTTACTTTATATGATTGCTGCCTTCCAATAGTTGATTCAAATTGAAATTAGCTGCTATAGAACCTCATAAATGAAGTAAAATTTTCGATGTGAAGCTAAACGACATATGTGGTGACACATCTGTGTGCATTATTTGCTTAATCAGAAAACAATGCGCCTCGTTGAAATTTTAATTGGTTTTGAAATGATGCAATTGAGCTTCAAGATTTAGGCTTATTGTTGCGAGGGCAGTGCAATAGAACTTGATATGTGCAAAAAATCTATCGATCTATATTAAACGTGTATCAAAAAATATTTGAGAAGGGAATCTTAGTTAAATAACACTGTACAGTCTTCATGTACATTGGCATTCCCCGCAGGTTGCTTTGTTGCTTTTAAAATGTTTGCCAAGTACGCTTCAATGTTGTCAAAACGAAAAAACGTCAACAAAGACAAACGCGATAGTAGACTGTTCCCGACTGTTCCATATACCAAGTACCTCATTGGGATCCGAACTTGAAGTGTGTAGTTTTGATAGTCTGTAAGTTTTCGTTGTACATACGGACAGCCAGATAGACAGACAAACAGGCGCCATTAGTCAATCATTATAGCGGCTACTATATAATGATATTTGATCTTTGACTTTAGCTTGTTCAGCATCTGAACGACACCATACACCATTGGGGCTCTGCAATGCCGCTGGTCGTAAATCCAGGCATTTTGCTTCTTTGAATGTCAATCCACTTGAAAATATATCATCACATTTTAGTTGTAGCTACTGGTGAAGCTGATCAGAGTGTCGGCGCCAATATGTTTTAATCAATGAGTGAATGGAGCGCAAGTAGATCTTGCGGATGCGACGCTTGCCTTTTAATAAATTCCGGATCTCTAGTGCTATCGGGGTTTTGCGTTTTGGGCAACGAGCTTCATCTGCGGCAGTCTGTATGTGGTTGACAAACTCTGATAAAACTTCACGTATAGCAGCTTCTGAGTCTAAAATGGGCTTTCTGGTTCGTTAGGCACCTAAATAAAGTGTGTCCCACGGAAAATTTCGAATTTGAAAATGCTATAAAAAAAGAACGGCTTGATAGATTTCAATGAGTAAGCATTTATTTGAAAGGTTATTTCATGACATTTATTTATGAAAAATAATTTCCTTCAAATGTCCACCACGGCTGACTTGGCAGTATCTCATTCGATCAACCCAATTTTTCAGTACATTTTCAATGGTTTCCAAAATCCGCACCAAGCAGTAACACGTGCGAGTTTTCTGTGCCCCAGATGCGACAGTTTTGCTTATTAACATAACAACCGAGGTGGAAATGAGCTTCGTCCGAAAAGATGATTTTTCGATAAAATGCGGGGTCTTCAACGAAACGATCTTCCGCCCAATCTGCGAAGCGTAGACGGCTCGGATGGTCAATTGGCTTTAGCTGCTGCACCAATTGAACTTTATATGGCTTCAAAGCAAGGTCTTTACGCAAAATTCGGTGCGTAGTTGACCGTGAAATTTAGCACAGTTTGAGTTGTAGACTCATCACTTTGGAAATAAGTTTTTAATATTTCCCAACTTTGTTCAAGCGAATAGCGACCCATTTCGTAAATGTCAGACTTTATACTGAATATCTGCCACTTTTCCGATGACGTTTGACGTTTCCAATGTCAAATTATCGTTAGTTCAAATTCGAAACGCTAGGATGTACACCCTATACTTCTAAATTTTTGTTACGATCGATTAACTTCACAACACAGAAGTTACTCTTTAGCAATAGATCTATAGTGTTAATTTGAGGAACCTGATCCGAGCTAAGATCGTGCCTGGTTTAAATATCAATACACAAAGTCTGTGGATTAGAGGGAAAAGGGTATCTTGTGGAGCTCAGCTCACGCCGAATGCTATTACTCATAGAGTGCACTTCTCCTACTGCAATTTATGCGTACACCTGTGAGTTCCAGCCACCCACAATTAGATACTTTGAATCTTATCTTACAAAGGTGCTTTCAAAATCTTTCCTTATCCATCGTAAACTGGGTGTATGACATTGGACATTAGTGGCACTAGAAAGTGTGTACAGATCTTTTTTGTCAGTGTTCGTGCTACCCTCTTGTGTGTCCTTCATATCCTTGAAGAAGTGAGATAGCCATGTCAGCGAGAAGAAAAGATTCCAGCTCACGCAATTTGTTATTGACGCTACCTGCGGTCCAGCATAATATTTTGAGCGGATTCTTTTCGATATAAACGCATTGAGCAGCTTCTACATTTGAGTTTGATATCACATTGACTGTTCTTGTTCGCCAATAATCTGGCAGACGCGAAATTTGATAACATTTAATTCGAATTATTTTTTTCTAATTATATTCGATAAGTTGTGATTATTGCATTTTATATTAAAAACATATCACATTTAAAAATAGTTCTCGAAAAGTCCTACAATATTTTGTACACTTCTCGCATATTTGTGCTGCTGCAGCAGCTGTTGCCAACAACGCCATCGATATACTAGATTCGAGTATGCACGTCGTCATTGTTTTCCTGGTTGTCATCAGCATTGTGGTTTAACTATGGCGTTAAATTACAATTGTGGCTTCGTTCGTCTGGTAGCTGTCTGTCTCTGTCTGCCTTTGCAAGTGAGACTCATTGCCTTACACCAATTTTAGTCTATATTAGTTCCATATTGCTTATAGATGCATAGAAGCACGTATTGAATCTTCGCTAATTAACATATTGCGTTCAAGTGCGGCCAACCGTGAAGTATGTGTTATATTAAACTGGGTCGATGCTGCTGACTATAGCCACCACACTCAGAACTATATTGTTTATGAAATAGCAACTGCATTCTTTGCATACTTATGTACGCTTATATATTTGTATAACTACAACAACTGAGGTTATATACAATATTTAATTTTAATATGTAGAAGGTGTTGCATTAAACATTTATGAATTGTGGTTTTTTAATCCGTTGGCATTATTACAGAAGTAATTAAAGAAATACATTAATTTCAAATTGATTAAAGAAATCAATTTAATTTGGGCGTAAAAAAAAGTAATGTCGGCTAATAAAATATGTCGACAAATTACGTGAGAACTACGTTTGGGGGCGGGTGTCAAGGAGTGTGTCTGCTTGTCTGCTGCAAAGTTTCTACTTTTTCCGCACGCTTAAGGTGTGGTGTGAGCCCAATAGATAATCAAATTTCGGCACTAATTCACTGCAAACACGCAAAGCATAAATAAACTCACTTTATTACGACCGCAAAACTATTTTTTCTGTTGACTTGGAATGTGTTTTTTTGTGTTTGTAGAAAATTTGAGCGCGTTCCGTATTTGTGTTTGCGGTTTATGAAAATTTTTAGAACTTCTCCGAGACCCAAATGAGCGATTTTAAATCGCATGAAATGTGAAATTTATTTGCATGACCAACGCAACGCAACGCGGCGTATGAGCAATGCGGTAAAAAACAAGCAAATAAATACTCAAAACTAAACATAAAATAAATATAATTTTTTTGTTCAATATTTTTCTTGTTTTCTTCTTCTTCGACACTATAGTACCATATATCATTGATTTGTTTGTTGTCTATGCAGTATTTGGAATGTCTCCATGTGATTTTATGGGCACACTTTCTCTGTAATGTGATATGAGTATCATCAGTTAATTGGAAAGTTTGTAACTTAATAGAGCACTCACTACATTTTGGACTAAATTCGTAATATTTCTTCTAGCTCCCACGAGAAGTTAATAATTTTGGGGATTAGTCACACTTCAGTATAAGTCTCTTGTCGTATTTTAATACATTATGCAGGTCATAGGGATCGTTTGCTCAAGTTCACATTGTGAGAAAAGTTGTTAATTGCCAAGGTGACATCACCGCAATCCAAAAAATCCAATGGATAGGACAGGGTTGCTCTAAAAAAGCATCCTGTGACATCTACTACAGCTGCCATGCGAGTAAGCACGATTTTGGATGTGGTTTCGTTCACGCCTGTTGACGAGCGCCTAGCCGCGATACGCATCAAGGCTAAATATTTTTATATTAGTTCGATGAGTTCTATGAGCGCTTGAAACGTCTGTACGAATGCTGTCCCAAACATATGATGTCAAAATCGTGCTTGGCGATTTCAACGGAATCTTTGACCCAACCGTCGGAAAATTAAGTTTTCACGACACTACCTCCAATAATGGAGAGAGGCTAATCGATTTGGTCGCAGGTCGGAATATGGTAGTTAATAGTACCAGATTTCAACACCTTAACATCCACAAGGCTACATGGCTGAGTCCTGATCAAATAACACGCAACCAAATTGATCATGTTTTGATTGACGGAAGGCACGCATCGAGCGTGTTGGAGGTGCGAACGTGACGTGGATCCAACATTGACTCGGACCACTATCTTGTCTCAGTCAAGGTACGCACTAGGCTCAGCGTAGTGCACGCCGCACGTTCCAACATGCAACGAAAGCTAGACGTCGGCAAACTGCAATCAGAACGGACTGACGCAGCCTTCTCAAACACACTCTCCCGACTGCTTCGGGAAATCTCTCCGTCTTCTCGAGATATATGTGAGCAGTGGAAACATACACCCGCTCCATGGATAGGGCTGCCAAGGATGTCATTGGTTATACAAAACCTGTGAAGAATTCTTGGTACGACGAGGACTGTCGCAATGCTACTGCAGAGAAAAACGCTTCCTATCAGCGAACTCTGCAGTCGGGAGCAAAGCGTGCCTTTAGAGAGCGATATCGAGAGAAACGGAGAGAGAAGAAACGCCTTTTCAGACGCAAGAAAAAGGAGCAAGAAAGGCGGGAGTTTGAGGATGTTGAGATGTTACGTGACCGAAATGAAGATCAAACATTCTATCAAAAGGTCAAGCGTCTGACTGAAGGTTTTAAGCCCGAAGTATTTTTCTGTAAGGAAGGTAATGGAAATCTGGTAACGGATGAACAGGATTCACTGAGATTATGGAGGAGTCATTTCTCCAACCTACTCGGAGGCGATGAAGCGCACAATTCCGCCGAAAGAAAAATGGCACCGGAACCACCAGTTAGTGATGGCACTATTGTAGAGCCACAGGACTACAACGAGGTCGATTCACTTATTAAAAAGCTGAAAAATATCCAAGCGGTAGGCTCTGATGGGCTGCCAGCTGAGTTATTTAAGAATATGCACCAACTTTTATGTAAGATATGGTCTGATGAACGCATCCCCAATGAGTGGAATCTCAGTGTTCTCTGTCCTATTTTTAAGAAAGAAGACCCCGCTGTTTGCGTCAACTACCGCGGAATAAGTCTCCTTTCCATTGGATATAAGACTCTGTCGAGCGTATTGTGTAATAGGCTGAAGCCATATACCGATTCACTGGCTTCAGTCCAAAAAGGTCGACCAGTGACCAAATATTCATATTACGCCAAATCTTGGAAAAGACCCGTGAGTTCAACAAAGACACTCACCACCTATTTGTCGACTACAAGGCCGCTTTCGACACGCCGATACGATCGAAGTTCTTCGACGCCCTCTCTGCACTAGGTATCCCGGGCAAAGATTGTCCTCTCCGACCCCTTTGATACCAAGAGAGGTTTCAGGCAGGGTTATACACTATCTTGTGATTTTTTCAATCTCCTGATGGAATACATCCTACGCCAATGCCCGTACATACAGATTATGTCTGGCTCGATCTTCCAAAATGAAGTGATGCTTCTCGCTTACGCCGATGACATCGATATCATCGGTACGCAGGAACGGCGAGTCAGGAAGGCGTTCTCAGAGATTGAAAAACAGTTTCGGCTTATGTGTCTAGCGGTGAATGAGGACCAAACGAAGTACTTGGTGTCTTCTCGCACTCTGTCATCGCATCTTGGACGGTCAGTGACGATGGAGAATTTCAACTTCAGTGTTGTAGAAAACTTCGTCTATCTTGGAATAGAGATAACCAGTAACAACAACGTCAGCCTGAAGATCAGGCGAAGAATCACGGTTGCAAACATATTATTTTTTGCAGCTGAGCAAGCAAATGAGAAGCAAAGCCCTCTCTCGACGGACGAAAATAAAGATCTATAAGACACTGATACTCCCGTGATTGAGTCATACGAGACAGCGTTGAAAGTATTCAAGAGGAAGATTCTTCGCCGACATAAATGACGACCGGGCACTCGATGGAATGACCAGGTATGGAGAGATCTCTCCGTACTTGGCATTCAAAACGACTGGCGCCAGCGCGCACAAGATTATGGAGGCTGGCGTGCGTTCCTAAACGCGGCCATGACCGGTAGACGGCCTACGGCCATATAAGTAAGTAAGTAAGTAGAACGAAACAACTTTTAGTAAACGTAAAACACAACAAAACCGCTGGGCGATTAATCATCCGATCTGCTCACATATAACCATCCAACGCGTTCTACACAATAATATTTCCAAATTATTGAAATCAATGCTGAATCCTTGCAAAAGTATTGGGTTTCATCATCTTGGACATTATTTTTCCAAAATTTGTCTCCCAGTTATTGTGAGTATAGAATTTATCTCTTCTCGGGCTTAATGTAGTTATATTCTGATCTGGATCTTGATGTATAAAACAATAAAATTCCATTTTTAGCAAAACTCATTTTCCAGCAGTGATACATTTGCCCTATGTTTGGGTGCAGGGTATATCATTTAATCTGATGGTGTTTCTGTAATATAATTTGAGTACCGAACTATTTTTAATTTAAAGATTTGTTTGCTACTGTGTCAAACAGTACCAAGTTCGATACAACCTTAACTTTATTCACAAATCTTCTTGAGTAGACAATTGTTATAGTTCTTATGAGCAGACATATTATAGCTTATAGCGTATTAAAGCTTCTGTTGCACTCTATTAAACATTTCTCCTTGTTCCAACTATTTTGTTTTCGCTCTGACATTTGCTATGCATGTAGTTTATTGACTTTGTGCAAATATTTTGCTATAAAATTTAATAACATTTTCATGCAGTTGCCATTTTTTGTATGCCCCACCATTTTTTACTGCATTTACAGTTTGAGGCAGAAAAAAAAAAAGGAAGAAGAAAAAATGTATCTGCAAATAAAAACTACAACGCCGCATATTTTAATATACTAATACAAATGAATGACGAGCCTGGAATGTATGCCAGCAAAATTTTCTGTTGCGGTCATAGATTTTTATTAGCTTACATTATTACGGTCGGTCGACGTTATCCACGCCGTTGTCCTTTGACAACGAATATTTGCGAAATAACCGCATAACGCGAAAAATTATTATTATGTGATTATTATTATGATTATGCGAAGCATTATCGTAAATAATTTGACATGTGCAGCTCTTTCCGGCGGACGACTTTCTTACTGCACAGCGCTGCATTTGCATTTTGCGCTACATTTTTTTTTTTTTTTATGTCTTTCGATTTAGAAACAAGTCGAAGCAGTTTTTTATGCACTCGCTGTAACTAATAACCGGAATGTACTTATGCACTGCAGTGCAACATAAAGTAAAGGCACAAAGGACATCCGCTAACAAATTATCATACAGTATATCAGCTAGTTAGACGCATAACGAAGTTCATAAACCACATCCTAACCAAAGAAGGGGGGAAACACATTTAACAGTCGCATCGAACTCATGTTTCAAAACCACAAAAAAAGCAAAAAGCAATAACTTTGCAAAAATATGAAAAAAAAAAAAAAAAAATGGGAGCAAATGAAAGCGACTGACTTGCTCATTAGATCATAATTTTCCACTTGCGAAAGTCGAAAATGGCATTTGCAGTCAGTCGATGTTCTCCTCAACGCTTTTATAGTTGTTGCCGAAAGGAAACTATGAAAATGCAAATTAGCCAAGCGTCAAAGAGTCCTCGTCGTCCTCGTCGTCGTCGTCGTCGTCATCATTGTCGATGTCCAGGCGTTCGTCCTTGCTAGCCAGCCCAACTGCTCGCTCATACCACAAATGAAATGTCCTTCGAACAGGAAACATTTAGTTTAAGCTGCATGCTTTAGCTAGTCAAGCGTTTAGCTTGCTCATGGTGTAATATTTCAAGCAATATGTATAAAAAAAAAATAAAGAATGAAATTGAAAAACAGCGCACAAAATTTGTTGAGAATGGCATTTTTATGCGAAAACGCATAAAATAGCAGCAAGCATTCTATTTCATTTTTTTTTTTTTTTTTCATTTTTTGGTTTCCTTTCTAGCCGCAAGGACTAATATTGCTTTTTGTGCTTTAACACACTATTTAGCATCTAGTTTGCGGTTTTAGTCGCTTGTAAAATTTATTATAATTAATTTAAATGCAGCCCTTAAATCAGGCTGCGTGGATGAGTATTTAAGGTTTTAAGCTTTGAAAGGTTTTTGTGAATAATAATGACTGCCCATAATATGGGAGTAGTAGCTTTATTAGGGTACCCCATATGAGCTGATATGGATAATAAATATAATAAATATTTATACGATTTATAAATATGAAAAAAAAAAAAAAATTAATATTATGTTGCGTGAGGGAAATGAAGCGAGTGACACCTTTTGAGCATTCTAATGGAGCTGTTGGTTGATGGCAAGGGTGTTGGTATGCCTGTTGAGTCGATTTAGGTAGAAGTGGTTTAGTCTAACAATTTACTGGTGAAGCCAGGGCACCCTGAGTTGTTCCTGGATCTTTCAGTTGGTATGGAACAGGTGCACGTTGGAAATAATTCTGAGAGCCCTATTTTGAAATTTGTAAATAATAGAGAAAATTGCTCCTGCTGGCTGTGCCACAGATTGGGTTTCCTTAGGTCAATATAGGTTTTTTTTTAACGCTTTGTATACTAGGAGCTTGCTTCTCAGCTTGACTTTCAGAGTTGATCTTCGACCGATCAGCCATAATTGCTCAGCATTTCTTTGAGTTGAGTCCTTTTGGTTAGCTGATAAGGACGCTATGTTCCCCTTCTGCGGCTGGGAATGACTGTTCCGTCGAGTTAAGCTTGAGAACAGTCTTCACTTCTCAGCGAGAAAGTCATTTGAGTAGACTTCTGGGTTTCATCACAATATTTCATCGCTTAAGCCAAGTATTGGTGGTGTCGAGTTGACTTTGAAGCATGGCTAAAGCCAACTGTGGGGTGACATTGAATGCCTTATAAGCCGTGTGGCAGCATACGTAGCGGCCGGCAGCTTAACTTCCTCGATGGTTGGCATGTTAGCTGTATAGAGCTTATATAGGACGGATCCAAGAATCCAAGATCCATCTCAATATAGGACCTGATGAAGTGGTAGTACGGTGCTGGCAGAGTTATCTTTAGCTTGTAGAGCAAGCCGGCATGCCACACCCTGTCGAAGGCTCAGCGTCCAGAAAAACGGCCAAAGAATACTTTTTCTACTCAACTGCCATATCATCTCGACTTGTCTATGGCATTGTTCTGATGTTCCATGTCATTCTCTGAATCATTTTGGTATAATGGCACGAATATTAATATTACCACATCCAGATGACTTCGATGGCAAATTTTTCAAATCAGTTCATTCGTCGGTAGAACGATTTAGCTGGACACGTCTAGTTGAGTGCATCTCGGGTTGAGTGTACCTTTCAAAGGGTGAGAAAGCTTCGTATAGGTGGTCGGCGAAGGCTGTAGCTCTTTCTGTATCCGATCGACACCAAATTAGTGGTCAAGTGGCATGTTTCACAGGCTCCATCCTTTTAATAAGTTATTTTATGCCCTTGGTTTCCTGCCACAGGGTTTGCTGGAGGTCCCCTGGCTCAACTTCTTCGAGGAACTGCTCCAGCGACTGCTTGCGGAGACTCAACAAGAGTTTCTTGATATTTTTGTCGGTTCTGTTAAAGACTCGGCGAAGGCGTCTTTTCGAAGCAACCAGAACTTCAACTTCCAAGGACCAAAGGTGAAGATCCCTGCAATGGCAAGAAGGATTAACGAACGACGCAGCGTTGTGAATTTGGTTATTCACATGCGTTTACATCGTCCTGTGTGGTAAGCTAGATTCATATTTCTCTCCAGCCATAGCGTTCAATATTGGTGTTGTGCCTTACAGACTTCGCCTCTTTGAATTGGTGCTTGCTGCTACGTTGCCCATTAGTTGAAAGGAACAGTGATCAAAGCATAGCTCAAGGATATTACTGGCAACTATTTTTTGTCTATCTTTGCCCTTAGAAATGGCTAAGACCAGCACGTCTAGGATCTTATTGACGTTGGTGTGTCAGTATATTGGATCTCTGGAGGCTTAACAGTTTAGTCCGCTGTCGATTAGACATTTGTACAGTGCGCTCCCATTTAGGTTGTTCGTACGTGAACCGCACCAGAAGTGCTTGGCGTTGAATTCACCACTGACAATAAACCTGTGCTAAGGCTGTCCAATAGTTGCTGGAAAAGCCTGGGTACAACAGTGTGACAAAGTGGACAGTAGGCTGCTGCAACTGTAATATCACCCATTGGAATGATGACTATCACTTTGGCGCACTGGACGCAGCTTCCTGGCAGGCTGGACGCAGTCGGTCACGTCTGGGAGTTAGTTGATTCGAGGCGGATGGCGTCGCTGCCGACTGCTGTAGGGCTTGAATTAGGAATAACCACCTCATAGTATGCTCACGAAACTGATGTCAGGCTTTACTGTGTACGTTGGATGGTCTATGGTGTGAATTATATGGGATAGTGAAATAGGTTTTGGCTTGGGTGAATGGTGTTCTTTCGCTTTCTAATATACTTTGCAGTCCTTGATAGTAGACGCAGCAGTAATGGATAAAAAATTAACACATTTCAGACTATTAAAGTTGGTATTTTTTTTTTCTCACATATATATGTCGAATGTCGAGCTTTAAAATATCAAGGATTTTTGTTGTTTCTTGTTGTTTAAGCACAGCCAAATATTTGTACAGCAAACATTCTAACCACAGTCTGCGCAAAGTATTGCCAAGTTGCTGCTGCTGATAAATTCTAAACGTAAAAAAACAATCGCCCAACCGAACTTAACTCTCAATCCAACTAGAAGCTGAGAAAGTGCCCACTGGCAAGTCTACTAAGCAGACATTTTTGGCTACTTTACTTCAATATAAATCAAGAGAGCAGCAGTGATTAAGCAGACGCCCCTTAGTCGTATGTCAAACACCTTTTACATGGAAATTATTTTCTGAATATACTGCAAAGAAAATCAATAAACTAACCAAAGCTAATCTCAAAAAATTTGTCACAATATAGCAACAACAAAGAAATAATATACTAGTACATCTGCATAACATTGTGGAAACAATTAACTTAAAATTTGAATCAATAAAATCAACACGCAAGGCTGGCTGGCTGGTTGGCTGGCTGGTTGGCCTTGTTGTATTTGGGCGACGTGAATGAATAAAATGCTGGCTAATTTCTTGCAACAAAGGAGATTGCTATTATGTAAAAGTTTATAAAATCGATAAGAGTGAAAGTGAATGTAGCAGCTGTTTTCTTCTGTACAGAATTGCCTGTGATTTGTTTAAAAATTTAACAAAAGGAGAATGTTAAGTGAATGAACGAGTAAAGCTGCCAAGAGACAAGTTCTTTTGTACGAGACGTCCTTGAGACAAATAGGCTGTGCTGTTGCAAATTGTAAGAAAAGCAAATGCAGACATCTAAACAGACAGACAGAGGGACACTAAGTATAACTTATACAAATATATGTAAATTGCGACCAGGTGCTAAGCTGCATATGTATATGAGAAATATATATGTGGCAGCATATGTTTGTGAGTTGTGCGTCTGTTGTTGTCTTACCTCGGTTGATGTCATTCTGATGATATTTTCTTCAACTCTGATAGACTCTTACTTTCAACCCTGAAAAATTGTATACAAAATAAAATTAAAATGCAGCAAATTAGCGCAGAAATAACAATAATATCGAAATATATTTGCATACTTTGCGGCGCATGTTGCCAGAAAACAACAGTACACACGGCGCATGAGTAATATATGCCTGCTTAGCTATTACTCATACGCTATGTGTATTATATATATACAATACATTTCCGCTCGCTCGAATTGCCATTTTTGGTCGCTAATAAGCGCTTGTTTAAATTTCAGAAAGCAACATACACAGCTAAGCCGCCTCTCAAATTCCGTACAACGCTGCGCAAAGTGGCCTCCTTTGGTTATTTCGTGTGCTTTGCTGTATGTCCTTCGACTTTTTCGTATACTCGTATGCATGCTAGCATATAATTAACAATGACGTGCTGGAATTTCACTTGCCGGACTATTTTGCTACTTCCACAACTACTTACGGCCACACACTCTAACCTCAATCGCGCTTGACACGAAATGTGTTTCATAATTTTTTAATGTATTCCTTTTGAATCGACGTTGCTTTAAAATTTTAAACGAACTTTATGCTTTTTTTTAATTAAATATTCTTTCTTTCGGCTATTTTATTTGTTTACTAGCTTCAAATAATTATGCTTGTTCTGCCTTCTTTTGCTTTGATGTGTCAGTGGCTTCTTGCAATAGTTCCTTATAATTTGTTTTCCCTTTTTTTCTGTATGTAAATTGTTGTAATCGTTGGCAATTATTTCAAGCCGTAAGCCACATCGTACAAACCATGTTTGTTAAAAAGAATTTTTAAGCAAATATTATGTTAAATAGAATTCCATTACAATTCGTTCCACATATTTGCCTGAATACGAGTGGGGACTTATAAGTTATAGTTCTTGGCAATAAATGACTTCACTGGCATCGAATGTGACTCTTTTTCCAAAAAAAAAAATTTGTTCATATCATTCACGTTGATATATGATTGTCTTGTACACATTTAAAGCGAGTATTTTTTGTATCTTTGGAGCACAATATCATGCAATGTATACTATGATGTGCCAAGGAAAACGAGCGATGAATATGTGAAATCTTTGTTCTTTCGTTTTTTCTTTTATTAATCTAGCCTTTTCTTATTTTTTTCTTTCCCACAAATATGTTTATTCGAAATCGTATCCATTTATATCGAAACTTTTACAGTTGAAGGCCTATTACCACAAAACATACTTCTCAGCATTTTATCTTATTCAAGTTCCTCAAACAGTTTCAGAATATAGAACGGTGTTACATTGGGAGCATTACTTCGCCCATCTGTCTTTTCTATATAAATGCTGCCAGGAAGTAGTTGATCCTAAACACGCGCTGGTGGGCCCTGCAACATTCTCAATTGCGTGACTGGTTTTCCTGGACAATCACTTCGATCTCGATGAGTTCTTGAGATTTGAAGTGGCATGAATTTTTGGTGTGTCTTAAAAGTCATTTCAGTTAAAGTTCCAAGTGTGTAATCCCCTGCATTTAATTTTCAGCAAAATACCAATTAGTATTTAGCGGTGCTTCATTCCATTCTCGTTCTGTTGATTTTTCAATGCCTTACACTTCGGTGGCACTTGACAAAGTCTTATCTTTAAATTAAATCAAACTTTATAAGTAGTCCCTAAAATTAAGATCTGTTTATAATGTAGAACAGTCTTGCAATGTAGTTGATCAAGTGAATATATTTCTGTAACATTTCTCTTTTCTGAGATTAACGTTTGACTTTGAAATCATGAAACTTTGTTCAATAACGGATGATAAAATGGTAAAAGATTCTTTTCCTGTTTGTATGTTTAGTTGATTGCTATTAGGCGAACCTTAGTGAATACGGAAGCTGTTGATGCTCTGATTACTTCATCAAATATACACATCTTCTGAACTCCTAGCCACCCAATGGGCATAGGCAAAACGTCCAAGATGTTTTAGGTAGACGCCTGCCGCGTTGGCTTAAGCCAATCAACACGCCTGCAGTGTTGCTTCCGCAGGTACCAAAACGAAGTCATGTCATTTAGACGTCCAAGTTCGCTCCTTGGTTTGTGGAGTCGAGGCCTATCTAAAACCTCTGTTGGTCTATGGTTTCCAACATCCAACTGTGAATGCAACTCCACGAAGGAACTTTGCCCGCATTTGAGTGGTACTCACACTCCTGACTCCCCAAAGTGCTTCAACCAAACGTTGCCGTAGTACGGGATTAAGGCCGATTCATACCTTTTCCGTTAATAATAACGGTATGTATATGCTGCCAAATCGGCCAGCTATACCTATAACAGTCCACAAAAGAACTTGACAATTAGGCAGTGGTCCCAGAACGAACCGTTGTACGACTTCGTACGCATGGTACTAGCAGTGGGTTCCATGTAACTCTAAAACTGATCCTCCCAGCTGCCTTATTTACTATAGTAACATCAATATCGAAAACTCCACACGGTCCTGCGAACGTACACCATTCACAAGGCTGGTTAACCACCTGTAAGTCCTTGGACACGACCCATTCTGTCAGCATAATCTCACGACTATGATTCTGGTAACTAGAGGCACTGACCCAATGCATTCGCTTCGATACCAAGGTTGACAGGATGGCTACTCTACGGTAGTGCAACGATTTCGTACACTTGCAGACAATTGCCCTGGCTCTACATTCGGTAACTCTAAGGTCGAAACCAAGACACCTAAAGCACCCGGAAACTGCATCAAACGTTCGCATCTAGAACGAAAACCTCTTAACTCAGCAACGTCCAAAATAGCAAATAGCATTCACGACCAGGCCATTTCCCTCCAGGATGACCAGGATGTCTAAGTCATAATGCGGACACTCTTCTTAAAGTCGTCAAAAGCCAACTTCTCCTGCAAATTTTCCTCATTAAGTTCCGACAAGAATTCCTCTATAGAAATCTCCGTAGAAACACCCCAAACCAGACTCTTCAAAGTTTCGCATTCCTTGCGATCTTCGCCCTAATTTCATTTTTTTTAATTTAATTTTTTTTTGCCAAAACAAGTAATGAAACAACCAGCTCCCGTAATCCTACCATAGCGAAGCAGCCATTTTGAGTATTGAATTTACAACTCGGTACGCACCGGAAACGGAAACTATATAAACCAATACGCTCGAGCAGCGGGCGGCCAACACATATATACATTAATACTGTACCGACAATTCAAATCGTCTCCTGATTCTTGCTGCGCTTTAGCACGGATAGTTCCTGCTACTACTGTCGTTTGGCTTCGGTTTGGTTGCTGCGTAATTTCCGTCGTTTTTCTTTCAATACTTTTTTCCCTTCATTTTTCTCTCTTTGGTTGCTTTGGAGGGTTTAAACGTTTTTCTTGGCGCAGGATTTTTGCTTAATAAAACAATTTATATTCAACGACCATAATCATTGTGTTGCCCATTGCAGGGCTTCAGTTTAGCTTCTAAGTTGAGCTGTTGGTTTCACTCACAAATAGAAACACTAAACTGAAGTACTTAATCCTTTGTGCGTTGTTCCTGTGCTATGCGTTAAGTGTTTGTTCGTTCGTATATGCCGCTTCAACTTGGACGACTTGACGGTCTTGAGTGCCTCAAATATTGCTTAAATTTATGTGTTATATGCTACGTTGTTGTTGTTGTTGCTGCTGTTCATTCAACTTGATGTGCTTTCATGTTGCTTTAGTAGCTATCATTTTGGGTGCTATGATGTTGCCATTTAGCATTGAATTAGTGCCAAAATATTTCGGTTGGGATTTGCACATTTTGCTTGGTGAATGAACTTTATTAAAACATTTTAGTCTATGTGTACTATAACGGGATTATATAATATATAGCATAAAGTTGAATACTGATCTGTGGAAAATATATTGCATAGAGTTGGCCAAATATGTATTCATAAGTGAGCGCAATAGTAATCTAAACTGATTTCTACAAACTTATTAGTTTGAAATTTCAGATTTTTGTGTGTTTTCTAAATTGAGCTCACCCTGCAGACTATCAAACTACCTCATAACTCAGTATAAAGACTATAAAAAAAAGTACTATTAGAATTTTTCAAAAAAACGCTTGACCAATTGCTTAAAAAATATTTTGATATTCTATCAGCATCTTTTGCATGTATTAAATTCTTCAATTTTAAAAAATTCTCCATTTTTAATAGCACACATGTACAGGCTCAGTTACTAAAGTTTTCCGCCATAACTTCAAGATGACATATACTGATTACAGACTTTTGCATATCTCGCATAAAATCTCTTTTTTTATCAAAGATTTCAGTTCTTTTTTGTGCGTGCGGCTTGCGAATATCTTTTGCGGAAATATGCGCGCAACAAGCTAAAAGTGAAAAATTCAAAATAGCAAAAAACTGCCGCCAAGCCGCCGTATCTATTCAGCTCAAACGATTGTGCGTCGTGCTTTTAACTTTGGCATGACGCTGCAGGAATTTCAAAGGATTCTGCGTTTGAAGCATATTTTATCGCACACAGCATAAACACATACCGTCCAACAAACACACACACACACACACACACGGGCACACATGGCTGCTATGCTTGGCTATGTCACCTTTATATACGCTTCACATATGCTAGAAAAATTGGGTGTTTAGATGCATGCGTTGAAATGTGTCAATATAAGTCTGTTCTTTTTCCTATATGAATTGGTGCAAAGAAATGCTGAAAAAATACGAGATATGATTATCACAGTTAGGTCGAATCATGGATATATGCCTATAAGCCGGAAATGAAGCAGCAATCCATCTTGTGGGTGTTCCAAGACGAGCTAAATGCAACAAAAGGCCGAATGGTTCATGTGGCCACTGTTGCCCTTCACCAACACGACCATTTGTTTGCCAAAAGTCTTAGTAGAGAAATTAGCAAAACCAACCACTGAAGAATATATCCAACTGATGGGTCATCCGCCGTACAGTCCTGATTTATCACCCAATGATTACTTTTTATTCCCAAACATCAAAAATAAACTGCGTGGTGAAAGTTTTTCTACGCCCGAATATGCTGTGTATGCGTTCACAACCCATATTTTGGATGTCCCTCATATGTAAAATTGCATAAAATTTCATGGAGTTTATTTTGAAAAACAATGAAGCCATTTTCATTTAAAAATCCTTTTTTTCCCCTTTTCCCGAATTATAAATATTGCTCACCGTATACATGCTCGGTTATATACTCTGTCCAAAAAATAATGTAAGAAATATTTCTGATAATTTTTAATCATGAAACTTAATTTAATAAAATTCCGCACCGAGACGAATTTGGGGACGTTTTTATGGTGGGGAGAATTGAACAGAGGGTGGGCTATCAACACATTCGTATGTCATCCTACTTTTATTCCGCTCACGTGGCAGCATAGTATAGTCGTCCCTAGTAATAGCTAGCAGTAGCGTAGCGTAGGTAAATCTAGGCGTAGCCAAAATAATTGTAGGGGTAGCTAGGAGTGAATTTGCGTAGGTTGCAGTAGATATGCATAGGTGGAAGTGGCTAGGCTAAGTTAGGCGTAGAAAAAAGTATCTAGGCCTAGCGTAGACGTAGCTAGCGGTAGCTAGGAGTAGCTAGGTATAGCTAGGAGTAACTAGGCGTATCTAGAAGTAGCTAGCAGTAGATAGGTGTAGCTAGAAAAAGCTAGGCTTTGCGTAGACGCAGCTAGCAGTAGATAGGTGCAGCTAGAAGTAGGTAGGCTTAGCTAATAGGTAGCTAGCAGTAGCTAGGCGTAGCTAGGAGTAACTACGCGTAGCTATAAGTAGCTACGAGTAGCTAAGTATACCTAGAATAAGCTAGGCTTAGCATAGACGCAGCTAGCAGTAGATAGGTGCAGCTAGAAGTAGCTAGGCTTAGCGTATAGGTAGCTAGCAGTAGCTAGGCGTAGCTAGAAGTAGCTAGGAGTAGCTAGGTTTAGCTAGAAAAAGCTAGGCTTAGCTAGCAGTAGATAGGTGTAGCTGGAAGTAGCTAGACTTAGCATTGGCGTAGCTAGCAGTACCTAGAAGAAACTAGCATTAGCTAGGCGAAGTTAGCAGTAGTTAGGCGAAGTAGGTAGGTAGGTAGCTAGAAGTAGGTAGGCCTAGCATATGCGTAGATAGCAGTAGCTAGCATATTGTAGTACCTATCAGTAGCTAGCAGAAGTTAGCAGTAGCTAGTTCTAGCTAGAAGCTTGCAGTACCTAGTACTAGCTATCTAGCAGCTGGCAGTAGCAACTGAAAGTAGCAGCTGCTAGCTAGTACCAGCTACTGCCAGCTGCTAGCTAGTAACTGGGGCTTTAAACTATCTTCATTCAGACAAAATCAAATGTGAACAAGTAAGAAAAGTTCGCCTAAAAAAGGAATTTAATGTTTCCCTAGCTTATGACCAAGCAGTTTCAAAAAAAAAGGTAGGAAATTAATAAGAAAAAATGCTACTAACGAAAATATTTTGCTCCTACCTTTTCTCACTCCACAAATAAATGCCTTACAAAACATTTTTTTAATGTATAAAAAGGGAGGATGGAACTATTATAGATCGTTCAAACTCAATTTATTATCATTCATTTATTATCCTATTTGGATAAAGTTTTGGGATTTTGCCTTCGAGAAACATTGTCTCTATACTGGCATACTTTTTTTTGTGCCGAAGAAATTTTTACCCTTGATGGGGATTTTATGGGAAAGGGGGAGTTGCAAAATTTTAAAATAAACTCGAGAAATTCCGGCTTTCGTTCATACGGACGGACATAGCTATATCGACTCCTCTATCACTCCTGACCATATTTCTGATTTGAAGAAACTTTCTCTGCCTCTCGCTATAAGCCATTGCAAATAGTTGCGCCAATAAATTTAATTTAAATGTTTCTATTCTACCCTCTCAACATATCGCTTATATGTTCATGTATAAACTTTAATTTCATAATTTCCATTTAATTTGCATAGCGCACAAATGCTTCGTTTCAACTGAAACTCAGATTAACTCTTTATTTGAATTTTTTTTCTATTTTTATTTGTGCGTAGTTTGTATGTGTACGTATCTGCTAGACTCGATCATCTACGTGTCCTGGTTTGATGTTACATACATCGATACCATGAAGAGTATATATATGTGCGTGTGTGTGTGTGTGTATGTGCCTTATGTTTGTGTATGTCTAGTTATGGTATAAAGCATTTTTCAATACATTTCTAATCAGCTGCCTTACCGACGCGTCGCATCGCGCGAGTGCATGACATGCCATGCTGATGTTACCTGTGGCATTATTATCGACAAAGGCTTGCCTGGCAGTACGATGAGCTGAGACTGTGGCAAGTCAATTTGTGCGCTGGTGTGACACCACAGCGTGGCACACCAAGCCTGTCTATGGTGTGCGTTTCAAAGCCATTGAAAAATGAAGCATGAATCTGTAGAGCGGTGAGGTGTATATGTGTGTGTGTACAGATTTCTAGGAAGTGATTGAATAAGCAATTTTACAAAAAAAAAAAAAAAGATACAAATTTAAGCCTTTTATTGTGTACTTTATAAATTTAAATACAACTCATATATTGTAGGTAGAATATTGTTGCAAGTACATTTAATATTTTTGAGGTACCATGTTGCGATAAAATGACAAGAAATGCTTTTGATAAAATATGAATACTAAGTGGCTTAAGCATATTTTATTTTGTTAAATGGCGGCAGTACTTATATTCAAAATTATACTCATTTATAGTTTTTCCTTTTCTTTATTAAAGTTATTTTTGCAACAAAAACCAAAAAAAAAAAAAAAAAATTGTTAACGTGGAGGATGGTCAGCCTAAGGAAGCACGAGGACCTCTTGGGTCGGTAGTCTTAGGTAAGTTTCGCATTGCTTAGCCTTCCTTTAAGCCACAACCGTTTGCGCTTCAACTTGTCTTAAGTGATCAACTTTTCTTCGCCAGTCAACATTCGCTTCAGAAACGAGTCGATTTTTTGGTGTCAATTCGTGTGAGACCCAAATATCGAGTTGGGTAGCAAAGAATCTTCAAAAGCCTTTAAACGGTCATATGGTACGGCTGCTACTATGGTGGTCTATCTCGATCACTTCCTTCATTCTATCGACTTCTTCGACAACAGGTCTTCCGGAGCGTGGTGCATGTTCCACTTCCTCCACACCAGAACGGAATCGAGTGAGCGACTGTTGTCGGCCCTGTAACGAGATTTTACTGTCTATATGGGAACTTGGAAGAGGACATAAGGGGGAAGTTAGATAAATTGGTAAAGAGTGGCTTTACTAGACACCGGGTATAAAATTTTTAAAGAAAAATCTGTTGAACTTTGGTCACAAAAAATTATGACTTTCTGGCATACACCAAACTCAAACACAATACTGACTTTTGCCAGATATCAGGCACTGTGTGAACCTCCCTTTACACTGGTTGTGTGACTTTCTGAAACTGTAGTACTACTAAAATTGAAATATAGATTTAAATACAACATAATTGTATACTCCATTAGTAAAAATTTGTATGTAATTTATTAGTCTCTGATATCAATTTTCGTATATGGTTATTTACAAATTAAGTTCCATACTTTAATTAGTTATTGTAGCTGTTACCCTACATCATACTAATTGAGGCATATGTACTGGCAATTAAATTAGTAATTCTTTGATAAAGTTTCAAAATTTTCACAACTTTTCAAAGTTGTGCATAAAAGACTTTATACATTGAAGTTAAATGTTTGTAAACAGTTAATTAAAATATCAACTCAAAACCATAATTAAAATGCGAAGCACACATTCAACAATTTATGCTTCACACAATAATTGTTTCTTTAACATTATATCTTAAAAAACTTTTAATATTTTCCTTTATTTTCTGCACTTCCTTGGACAAAAATAACTTTTAAATTTTTTTCTTTAAATTAAAAATAAAAATGTGTCATCTAAAACCATACAAAAAAGCAATAAAAGCAAATGTTAAGCAATGAAAAATTGCAAAATAATGCCAAAATGACATTTCGATTTCGATTTTTGGGAACAAAACGAAGTATTTTTATCTGCTTCCGCTGCCTTTGCCACTGCTCCACTCTATTATTACTTATTTTTGTATACAAACAGTAAAGTAAAAATACCAAAATGGAACAAAAAGACAAAAATCTTTTGGTAAAAAAGTCATAAATCATTCTCGACAGACAATGAATGCCACGAAAATTTTGCGTGCTGCATTTAATGTCAACGTCAAAATCGTATCGCATCGCATTGAATCAGAATTTTCTACCAAAATTGAAGTCCTTGAATCGCAGACAAACAGACAAACCGAACCGAACAGGCTGTGGTGTCGTCTTCAACATCGACATCGACGTACAACATTTGTAATATATCCGCAAATAATGCGAAATGTGACACTTAATCAGGGCGCGAGCTATTGATATATAAAGAAATTGTAAACGAGGCGTATGAGTTATATATCGATTTCTTTGGCGCGCGCACACACACAAAACAAAAATATTACGCATACGACGTGTTTTTGTTGCTCAAGTACATAATTCAAAGTAAATACTTAGAAAAGTTTATGCATTAATTGTGGTAGTTACTTGAACTGTTGAACTTTGAACTACTTTTCAATGTTTTGTCGCTGTTGCGTGTGCAATTGTTAGCAAGGCAAACAATTAAAATCAATTTGTATAAAGTTAAATAAGTTGTTTGCTACTATGCGATTTATTGTGTCTGCAGATATTTTTGTGATTATTAAATTGAAAGAGTATAATATGGATTATGACGTAAGCAAGAGGCCAAATTGAACAGTTTGTATTGTTTATACATTAATTATAGCTTTCAAAAGTTGTAAATGTCTTTTAACAATGACGCACTTTTAAATGTGTTTCCGAAAGTTGTAGCAAAACTTTTCAACAAATATTCCACACTTTATAGCTAATAATTTCGTAATAACTAATAATTTTTTGTATACCTTGCGGTTAAAGGATATACGTGGACATAGCACATACATGTGCAACACTTAGCTTATCTGAAGTTTGATTAAACGTTTTTTTCTTTTGTTGTTGTTGTTTAATTACAATATTTTCCGTTTAATCATTAAGGTTTGATTGTTGATATAGCAATAGTAAATGTTTGTTCAATGAATTTATTAGACAGCACTTCCTTGACTTAATAAATGAGGAAACAGCTGACGAGAATACTTGAGTTCAAATATATTTAACAAGACATTAAAGGAAAGCGAATACAGTAAAAGGCTACGGAAAGAATATGGAAATTATTGACCTTCAAATGTTGATGTACGAACAAACATGCAGTATGGGCTGTATGTCGACCGCCCATCTCTCAAACCAATGAACAGACTGAAATGACTTACACAATTTTATATCAACTGACCAACTCAATATTTTATTGATAAAATGTCTTTAATGTCCTTGGTGGTAAGAAATTAGTCAGCTTAGTGCTATTGTATAAGGAAAGTCGCAGAAAATCAAACTTTAAGATGTGCTGCCACACATTCACATTTGAATAAAAAATAAATCACAATGCGAAACTCTACTACACCGCCATGAACAAGAAAGAAAGCTGCAGCCGAGTGTGTTCAAGTTTGAGGTTTAGTGTTAGATATGGGGATTAAATTCCGATTCATCAAGAAGACATCTACCAATTATTCAAATATTGCTGCAAGAGTCAAAGAAAATGACAGAGTGTTGTCTTATGAAGAGTGCTTCATTGTGATGGTATCAGTAAACTTTCCGGAGAGTCACTTGAGTATCAATTTGTAGAAAATAAATTGATTGTTAAGTCTGTAACTTGCATTCATTCACGATCTTTTATTTCATTTAGGTATATTTCGTTAAGTATTTCTTGTATGGGGGGTCATCAAGAAGGTTTTGCTGTGTGTTTGGTGGGATTGGCAGGGAATCATCTACTAAGAGTTGCTCCCCTATGGCCCAATTCGGTCCTCTACTGTTAACAACTGGACCGCTTAAAGGCAGCAATCACCCAGAAGCAACCATCTTTAGCCAATAGGAAACGAATTGTGTTCCATCAGGACAACGCCAGACCACACAATTTAATTGTGACGCGCCAGAAGCTCCGCGAGTTGGGATGGACTTGCTTGGAATTTCAATGCAGCTGGATCTTCATATTCAACAATGGGTGAACAGAGCCAGCGTTTGGATAGGAAGGAATTTTTCTTCATTCTGGTTGAGATGGTTTTTGAACGCATCAATGAATGTCGTTTTTCACCCAATTTTTTACTGTACGGCATGAGACCCATTAATTCGGCGCTTTGAGCACTTGTTTGAGATGATTTATAAGAGTAGCAAGTTCCAAGAGTTGTCATGGTATATCTTTTGCTGTTGGTGTACCATTCAGAATCTATTGAATCTAATGGTTTTGTTCCCATTTATTTCCAACTATGAAACTAATATACAATCGATTGCTACTTAGTTTTGGACTTATATGCATAGATCTATGATTCGTTTTGGAAGCCTTTTGAGCATTTGTCTAATTAAATTGGCTATAATGTGAACAGATTATGCAATAGTTTTTGCATGATGCTATCTATGACTAATGCCTAAAATAAGCCTAAATTCAAAATAATATGATTAACTCAGCTAGTAATCAAATCAGACAAACAGACAGTTTATTAATTTTGTTGCATAATTAACTACGGGCGTTATAACTAATAAATTATATTTATTAGCTATTGTTAGCGGCAATCAAATCAATACTGATTGCTGTGTGATGAGTAAATGAATGGATGCGGAGCTACAGTTGAACCTTTGCCACTGTCGCCAATGTCAACTACAGCAGCATGCAGAATAGAATTATTGTGCTTCTGAGGAGCGAGGAGCATAGTAGAACCTTAATTTCAATAGCTGCTACAAATGCTTAATAAGATATTCATTCAGTCGCTCAGTCAGATAGACGTCACACACAAAGCGCAAATCTTTATTAATTCGACTATTATAAAGAAAACCAAGAATAAATATTCCACTGACAATTGTGATTGCTTATAGGCTACAAATAGGACAGGAAGCGCACATTTTAATAGAAATGAACTACATACGAGTATATGAAGGAGTACAGAACCGGCGGAACTTTGCAGCACTGTGCAAATAAATTAAAAGCCATCAATCAGGAAATATACCAAAGATTCTTCATTTTACTAGGAGAGTACTCAAATACATACACAAGGACCATACGCACATGTATTGCAAAAAGCAACCGCATGAGTTGTGCACAAAAGCGAGCTACAAATGCTTTCAATGAATAGCTAATATGGCGCTGCACGCTTTTTACCAACACACACAAACACGAAACTTTGCTTAAACCAAAGCACTTCGGCGAAACGTCCTTCAAAGGCCGCACATGCTACAAACAAAAAAGTGTTCAACCCAACACGATACGTCATGACTGGATGCGTTGTGATGTGGCTTGACGCTCTTCCGGGCTACCAAACATGCGCACTTTTTTTCCTATACATATTTAAACTGAATCCTACTTTTAGGCCAACGGCGCACTCACACATTTGTCACACTGTCTTGGCAGTTTAAAAGTTTTCTACTCTATCTACAAAATATTTACAATATATATTAAAAAAAAAAGAGTTCATATGTGTTTGTGTTCGTATCTGCTTGAGGCGAAGCCAACCTAATTGTTATGAAAGACTTGCATCGTTAAAGCAATAACTCGTTATTAAAATTTAATTTTTTTTCTAAAGGTTTAGTTAAGCTTAAAGAATATTGCGTTTTAAAACCATTAAATATTAATTTTTTTCCACAATTTTTTGAGTTGTAGCATATTATTTTTTAATACCCGCAGTTGTATATAAGATATGCTCCTGAGTTTCATCAACTTCCAGACAGAATCTGCAAGTGCTATTACTCTCGATTCCAATTTTGCATGAGTACTGCCTCAAAACTATTCTTAGATCTTTCCTTTGACAGATTTCCACTCTCTTCTTATTAAAAGGGCTTAGCAGTTTTTTATTTTGTCTTAAGCCTTCACATTTCTCCCAAAAAGTCTGTTGCTTTTTTCTCCTTCTCTTTTAACAGGATTCTAATTGCTGAACCAATTATCATTTTATCATTTTGCAACACCCGTACATATCGACCTTAACGAATAACATTCTAAATCGGCTGAAATTTGAGCATATAAATCCCCTATTCGCACACAGGCAGACAGATATGTACATGACTATATGAACTGGCCTTGCTGTCTTCCAAATGGTATCGAAAAGGCTGTTTGGAATTTTTTTTTCTTCGTTAAGTCCTGTAGACCTTTGAGGTCGTAGGTTTACCTGTTTTCAAGTCTGTAAAGTATGGTATTCCGAGATATGGGATGCGTTTGCCGAGTATTGAACGGCGCTCACATATAAAATGTTGTGTACTTTCCGTCAGCTCATCATCACCACAAGTACTGTGTCTTATTAATGCTCACTTCAATACTCGAACTTTGTTAATTTTGTCCAGTTCATTCGTCCGTCATCTCGGTACGTAATATGTATAAATGCCCTGGAACCCAGATGAGTTCTATTGAGTGTTGTTTGAGCTTAGTTTAGTACTGCTTCTAGGCTCGGAATAAGTTGCCTTTTTTTTAAATGCAGTGATAAAGGCTTAATTGTAGCCTGACTACCGACGTAGATTGATATGTTCTGTCTGAAACACGCTACAGTAGTTGGGTAGGCAGTATGAAAGCTGTGTTGCTAGTTGCTTCCAAAATACACCAAATCGTTGCAGATATTAAAATTGTACTGCCTCGTGGTGTTTCCTTGCCTTTAGTCTTCCTACTCGAAAATTCTGATTACTGCAGGTTCTCTACTCAATCCCGGTTTCAGAAAATGTAACTGCCTAAGTTGATATGCATTTCTGAAGCCAATTGGTTATGGATTTAATATGTCATCTGAACCCGGTTCTCTCAAATTTTTAATACGCACAGATAAGCATTGAAGTTAACTTCGTCTTTAAGCAGATTTCGTCACATTTTAGATGGCAACCCAAACGAAATGTTGCTTTGCTACGAAAAAGCTGAAAGCATTAATGCTATATGTTCCTAAAGCTCATCGATTGAACAAATAATATTGATATTATCTCGAGAAATATCTATAAAGCCAATTGTAAGAGATAAAAGTGACCGCATAGGTGCTATGCTATCTTCATCTCGTTGTTGTTGATATCGTGAAAAGTAATCAAGATTGATACTTCAACTTGTTCTTCTGCTGGTCATGACTATATAAAGCAATGACTATGTGCCTCAAATACCAGTAATAGTCTAAGATACACTGAAGAATGACCTTCACCCATCTGTTTAATAGATGAAAAGTATTTTATATCACAATTAATATATTAGAAAATATATCTCGAGTGGGTTGCCTAAAAAATTCCTGAATCAGATACGAAATAATAATTATTGATAATAACTTTTTTCATAAAAAAAATTTTCGTATTAAAAAAAAAAAAATTCCACCTTTCAAAACTCAGCAACGGTCATTCAGGCCAGGCTTAATACTTTCGGTTGGTATTAATTTTGTTCGTTAAACACATGGGTGAAATATTCACTGAAATTAATTTTTTCAATTTTAAATAATCATAGTCTGGCCAGGAATTTTTTAGGCAACCCACTATTTTCTAATATAATAATTTTGATAAAAAATAATTTTCATCCATTAAACAGATGGGTGAAGGTCGTTCTTCAGTGTATCCTCTATTATAAGAATAAGCTGTAAACCTTCCCGACTATATGAATTATTTTTAGTATTAACGATTTGGGAAAATAAACAGTTCTCCAAACCATTAAGTACTGGCTACAGCAGTGGTCGCCAACTAAAAAAAAAAAATACGCATATTGAAAACAAATTCTTAAATGTTAAGATTACAAATAAAATACTTATGTAGAAAGCTGCCCAGCCTTTTAGCAATGCCAGAGATAAGTGAATGAACTACAGTAACTAGCAGATCTATTCCAACTGCAGCCCAATAACCCAGTTTATATATAGTACAACATATTGTTTAATAAATTTGTAATTAATTACTAATTACAAAGAGAATAGCAGCTGTTGGCATTGTAAGCCAACTTATTAAAAAAATTGTTGATTGTCTAATATAACTTGCTCCAGTTCTACAGTTTCTGTTCACCTGACATGCTTGAAAACTCAATTAAATTCAACTATTTCTAAGCCATATTTTGTATAAGTATGACCTGAACACTTGACTTCAATAAAGGTAATTAAAATCAATTTGTTGTTATACACGCACATTAAAATACACACACACACACACACACACACACTTATAGTCATATGTGTACGTACTTATATAAAATGCGACTGCAATTTATTGTGTATTTGCAAAGCACTTGGAATTTAGTAGACATTTTATACGATTTCATCGATTTTCACGATTATATTATTTGGTTTGTGTCGTGTATAAAATAATAATAAACGTGCACGCACATATTTAAAAGGCAAACGCTGGCATACACACACACACACATACAGACACATGACGTATACGAAATAATATTTACGCCTTGAGCTGCTGACATAATGACGAAGCCATAATAATTGACAAGAGAAGTATATGTCGTGATTTGCTGCGAGCAGGCAGCGCAAGGAGCAGCAGCAGCAGCAGCAGTGTGTGACGGTGCCTTTTCACAGCTTTAAAAAATACTTTAAGCAATAAAAGGGCAAATAAAATAATGGCAGTCGGGCACGAGTAGCAGAAATAGCAGCAGCAGCAGCAAAGACAAGCTTCATATATGCATACATGGCAGTCTGAGTAGAAGGACGCGTCAGGACGTATGTGAAGGCAAGCAAATTGAAAGGGTGCGCGCAAAAAATTATACTATATTGAAGCGCGCATAAATTTGAAATCACTCAAATGGAAAAATATACATACATATAGCGAGCGAATGAGTGAGAGAGAGAGACAGAGAGCGGAGAAGAGTACAACAGCATACAATTATAAGCGAAAGAACGCGCGCGTGAGTGAATAAACGAGTGAGCAGCGCACAAAAATGCATATTAATATTTGCATATACTCTCATATATGTCTATGTTTAAATATATATGCCAAAAATGCGCAAGTGTGATAGAGCGAGAGAGACAGAATATACAGTAGCAACATACGGCAGCGGCAGTAGCATATCCTTGGCAGCTATCGATGCCGGAAATAGCAAGCGGAAAAACATGGCGTTGAAAAAGGCAGCCATTGGAATGAGTGCAGAAAAACGAAATAATATGAAAAAAAAAAAAAAAGAAGAAAGGACAACGAAAACGAGCGGTAAAAAGGCAGCAGAACTTATGCATAATGGCAGCCAAGCGCAGGCATAAATGTCATGCTAGGCAATGGCGGCGCAGGATGAGCAGCAGGACTATGCATGCAGGCAGTTGACTACACTGAATGTATGGCACTGTGTGACAGCACAGCGAATATAATAATAGAGAGCGCCAGAGCCGAGCACTGACACAAAGCCATGCATGCACACAGTTAGTTACTAAAGATACAAGTATCTGCAAGTACATAGACTCTGGCAAGGCACTTTGAAATGGCAACAAAATGCTTTTCAAAGCGACAGCGACAGACATCGATTTGAATATGACAGCTGTAACAAGTTGAATGCTCATTCAGGATGTTGACTTGTGTCGTTTGATAGATAATGCTGGCATCTATGTTTAGCGCTGAAAGAAGACAGTAGCAGCAGCAGGAGCAGCAGCAGGAGCAAAATAAATTTGACAGCTTTGTAGATGCTGTGGCATTCTATTTGGTTTTTGTTTGTTTCTTGCGTTTCTTCTTCTTTTGTCGAATAGATTTTAACAAATTAAAGTTAGTTTTCTTTCAATTGGGTTTTATACTTATTACATGTAGAGCTGCAAGGGTTATCACAGAAGTACTGCATTAGACATTGTATGACATTTGTAGCTGTTGAACAAGCTTGATGTATTAATAATTCCTACTTTTATTATTCAAATTTAATTTGTTTTATGAAAGTTTAGTAAGCAATTGGAAGTCGAATTTGAGCTTGTGACATCTTCGAACTAGTAATTGTCATCGGTTAATAGAAATATGTAAAAATTTTTGCGCCATTTCATGATTGTGTATAAATTATAAATCTTTCGCAATAAATCTGAGACAATTAGTTATTCTGGCCGTATCGTTGCGGCACACTTCAGATTTTTGACCGTCTGTTCGAATTTCATGTCTTAAAAAAAAGCTGATTAGCACAAAGTCAATGATGCTGATTGTTCAAAGCTCATTATCCTTTACTGATGAAAGCTTTCATTGGTGGTACCAAATACTGTCTATCTACTCGCGTTATTATACCCTGTCACCTGTGAGTAACAGGCAGAGCTCATAAATTAAATGTCAAAAAACCATTTTCCACTTTTGGTTGATTCAAATAGCACTAAGGATGCTCTATGGCATGGAGAAAACCAGAAAGTCATATTTCGTATTAATAGAAGATAAAACGAGTCCACGTCCTCACTGTATGCAAACGAGTTGCTTATCTTGCACAGCCGTCTTCTCGACAACTTGTTGTGCTCTTGTAAGCCCCCAAGTCACATATATTCACGATCAGCATCAAAATTTAAGTCGTTATATAGTATTTAAGATATATTTGTTTGTCTATCTGGCTGTCCAATTGAGTTCCATATATTAGCCCTTATCTAGATTAAAGTGAAAACATCCAATTATGTTTAGAGATTCCTAATATTTCAGCCTGGGTCCAACCACTTATAGACAACTGTGCTACTCATACCACTAACCGTAAAGAATCCATCTATCTACCACTGTATGGTATGTGGAATTAAGAACAATTCCGGAGCTGACGATTTTAGGTCGATTAATATGTCACCAGTTATGGTAAAACACCTACATCAAATACTAGGTAAGCACATTAAAACTGAACTGACCGACGTTTGTGCCGATTACTCCGTATTATTAGACTATACTTTGAAGCACCGTTTAAAGAAATTTAAATCTATGCAATTGCACTTATAGATATTTTCAGGGCCTTTGACACTCTTGCTTCCTGCAGTCGTAATGAGTTTGGAGACTTTCAACTTCCCACCCGGCCTCTTACTAACCACTTCAATACTTGAAGCTGTACCCAGTTGCAGCCACACTGACCGAAAGATACTTCGGTCGCCAAAGCCATTTGCCTTCCGAAGGATGCTTCAGTTCGCCAAAAACATTTGCCCTCACATATTGCTTATCACTTCGTTTTTCTATAGGATATACTCAAAAGAAAAAAATTTGTAGATATATATAAAAGACGGAGCTGAATCCGTAAAATATAGATAAAACAGCATTGGAAACAGTTTCATTAAAGCCATGTATTTGTATGCGTCCGTCTGTCTGATATTATGAAACAATAGTTCTCTGAGACTGTATGTAATATATACAACATATGAGTATTTTTGTTTTTCACTTCTATGTATAGTAAACCCATGGTAAGGTTAATATAAAAGTACTATTGGCGTGTTCACTTGTTCGGTATGCAGCCCTGTCTTTTATTTATGCTAACAAATGGTCTGCTAAAAGTTTTGTAGAAGTCTAACTCCACGGCAATGGTCTGTCTTCTTAAACCATTCACACAAATTATGAAACACAGTATTAGTTCTTTGAAAGTGTTAAGACGAGAGGCATCATAGATCCTTTACCATATTTTAATTCATGTTGAACAAGTCAATCACGTAGACGTATGTAGAGAATACCTATTGCCATGCCAAGCCCATTTGAGAGAGATCTTTGCTTTTTACTTTCTTGTTGAACTTCCAAAAACTAGCTTTATATTTCAACTAATCTCCAGGCTGATGTTGTTGCTGCCGGGTACTTCTGATTCCAGGTAACTCATGCTCTCTATAAAAATTAAGATCATACAAGCAGCGATGACGGCATGCGAAAAATACCAAGTTGTCCATTTTGTTCTCATTTATCGCTAAGCCCATGAGACATACTGGTCTTATAGAAGATCAAGCCCGAAATATTCTGTATATATATGGGCATAGATATACTTCATCATCAGAAAAGAAAAAGCACGAAAGTGCATCACCTTACCAGAAACTACGCTTAGTATCAAAGGGCTCGGAGATGTTCTTTGCTATCCTAGCAAAGCTTTGTGTGTGGAATATCATCATCATGCAAAGACGAGGGTCGTACCCTAAGATTTTCTTTTTGTCTCTCCTGGTAATAAATGTTTTGAGGTGGCGCGCCGTAAGCCCAATGCACTGAACTCTAATTAAATAGACCGCTTTCGCATAATTTGGCGCACCCCGTATGGCTGCTCTGAGAATATCCAGTAGCTACATGGCCTTACGTGAGCTGCTTTAGTCATTTTTGGGCCAATTCTCAAGTGTATCATTTTGCCATTTCTGCAAACGAACCCCACTCCTATATATATTTATTTGATTCAATTCAAGCTCTTTGCTTTCTACTTTAAAATAAAATGTCTTTCATATTGTGTTGCTCCTTTAGATGTGCTGTCTTAAAATTTTAAAAACTGTACAGAAATGTGAAATCTGATACTGAAGTCATTGACTTCACAGGCACAGTCATGACGCTTTGTTGGGCGTATCAACGACTGCCTTTCATATTGATGATTTTTTTGCTTCTTTCAGCTTATCGGCGACAGTTTATTAAACATTAATTTTGTGTATATGGCCAGCTATTCTACGCAGCAGACATGCCTTAAAGATGCGTTCGTCGTCGATAATTGTGTCGATTCGGTTTAACGTTTTGTTTGCTAATAATATACAATTTCAAGTGCATGTGAAAACCATTTATTTGAAATATTTACGATAATAACAACGTAAAATCCTGCTGAGGTGGCAAGCAACGTAAATGCGTCCCAAAGTAGGCAGTAAAACATTTAAAGTGTCATGTGGTGGAAATCCAACCTACGCAAAAGCAGAACATTTAATTTTTTTTTTTTTTTTCCCAAGGCATGCTTTATTATTTGTTTACTTTGACAACCCACTTACCTTGTCAAATACACAGAAAAGCAATGCGTCTCAGCATCGACAGCGTCCTCGCCATGTACAAGCCAGACGTAATGTGAGGAGCACTTTTTTGTATACGATTACGAGTAAATGTGAGAGCTTAAACCCCTTCGCTACTCAATATTGCTCAGTCCATGCGAGTGCGTTTATTGTGTTTGTGCGTGCGTGGTAAATCCTGTTAAAAGGATAACAGTCGAGGCACAATTTTACCCGCATATATTTTGTAAATATTTGCATTTTTCTTGTGTTGTTCTTTTTTTTTTTTTTTGTTGCTTACGATTTTCTTTATTTTTGCCACTTGAAATCATTTTTTTGCCACCGCTGCTGCTGCTGCCTTTTTTTTTTTTTCTTATACGCCATAAGGACTTTTCCTGCGCTTTGGTTGAGTTAGCAGCACATACACAAAATGACGACGACGACGACGACGCCGACATCGACATCAACATCAAGGCGCTGCGAATTTATTTGATATACTTTCATTATTTTTTCTTATTTTCTATTCAAGATATATGCGTACGAGTTTTCACTTTCATGCATAGTATATCATTTGGCGTATTGCCTGGTTGCCTGACATCCTTTACTGACATTTTTGAAGGCGTTGTCTTTTAGTGCACCCCAAATGGGGATAACAACGCGCATAACAACTTTAAGTCGGCTATAACACTTTAATATGATATGTCAGGATATTTTGTGTATATTCTCTACTTACCTTTTAGACGTAAATGTCTTTCTTGTTTGAGCAAAAGCTTTTTAAGCTTGTTTTGGTTTTTTTATTCCGAATTTAGTTAGAACTTATTTTGGTTTATTTGCATCTTTCTTTGCTTCGTTATTTGGCTTATGATAGTCTTAGCTTGTTTGATTTATGTCTGCATATAAGAAGTGAGTTGTATTATTGTATCAAAATAGTTGTTATTCAAAAGAATATGGCTTAAAAAAAAAAAATTATATATATGGGAAAACAATATGTAAGCTGCATTTTATAGTTCAATGATATGTGAGATGTATCTTGTGTTTGAGTTAGTGTTTATTAAACTTTTTAGTAAGATATTTTAATTGCGGACAAGAACTAGTTACAAAAGCTTCTTAAGGCCAATCGAACACAAAGAGATTGAAAGAGAGCGCGATACTGCATACTTCTCTATCTAGATATATTCTTGATCAGCATCAAAAGTCGAGTCGATATATATTATGTCCGTCTGTCTGACTGTATGGGTTTACTTTATTTGCAATCTATCTTTTTAGGAAATTCAACAAATTTTAAAGTAATCAGTTGACTATGTAATGGCTGAGGCATTGTAGGTAGATAAGTTGGCGGAAGGGATGGATGGTGCAATGGGCAAATGGGAAGGGCTGGCGAAATTGAAGTAGATCAAGCGGAACCTAGTCTAGTCGAGCTGTACGTTGATGACAAGGGTGTTGGTGTACCTATTGTGTCGATTTAGTTAGGAGTTGCTTAGTCTGATAACTTTCTGATGAATCCAGGTTCCGAGTTCTTTATGGATCACGCTGTTGGTATGGAATAGGTGCGCGTTGGAGATAATTTTGGATTAGAGCGGTTGCACTTACCAGCAGTGCCTCAAAACGGGACTCCGAGTTGTATACTAGGAGCTTGCTCCTAAAACTGAAAGATGACTTTCATCCGATCTGCTATAAATGTTTATTTTTTAGTCTTTCATTGAGTTAAGTCCCTTTGGCGAGCAAATAAGTACGCTATATTCCACTTTTATATAGCACCATGCCCAGTTTCTTGGCTGTAGCGCTAATTGTTCGACTGCAAATTGTTCCCTACTTTCTGCGTTTTTGTTAGAAAAAAAAAAATGTTGTTGTTGCTGTAAGTTTAGCTAAAAATTCCAGATTTGCTTTCACTTTAATTTCAATATATATTTATATATGTACTATATATCCCTCATATAAATTTAAGCTTGAAGTAGATGCTGAGTATCTCCAAGCCGAACACATACCCGGCGTATTTTGCTGGCGCTCCCTTTGAGGTTTTATTTCTATCAGAGCTTTCCACATAGAGCAGTTCAAAATAGAATTTTAAATAAGAAGTAGGGTGCTTTAATAATAATTTGCATTACTTAATATATTCAATTGCAGCAACCTACAGTTGCAGCACACGATGTAGTATTTGGATATTGATTTTTTGTTACTGTATAGGTCTCATGAATTTCTATATCGGCACTTTATTTATTAGACTTCATTTAATATATACAATTGATAAAAAATATGAAGTACATATAACAATGAGGCAATGACTAGTACAAAAAAGAATATATGAAGCTTTGAAGTACTTAGTTTAATATAAATATTTGTGACACTCAAATAAGTCTGCAAAAGAACGTTAGGATCTTCTGAAGGACTATGCTTCAAAAACTATAAAAATACAAGTTGGATTTTCGTGAAAGTCTTGTCCAAGTATTGTATGCAACTTGGACCCAGTAAGGACTGGGAACAAGCCTTATAGTGTGCTGAAGAAACAAGCTGCATAGCATATTAAGGTCCAGTGTACAGTACTAGGCTTTATAGAACATTCTTTATAGAAATAATTTATTAGCTCTTGATGAGAAAAGCGGCCTTACCAGGCCTTAGTTGCCAATGTTACGACGACCGAAGTTCAGGTCTTGTTGGTATCATCGCAGTAGAATCAAACACATTCTTAAAGCATATTCACCTTCATAGTTATATCTTGCCAATAGGCAATTGTTTCGCAGCAACATGGGGCCTGTAATTGCACTTAGTTTGTTCGGCATTGCATTTGTATTGTTGGCATTATTGTCTCTAAAATATAAAAAACAGTCAGATGATCTAACGAAGTAGCATATGCTAGAGGCGTCACCGTTGCTGTCTCTGGGCCGTGGGGCAAATCATCAATAAACAGTTCTCGGTAGTCAATTCTTTTCATTTTATTGGAGAGAAAACGTCGTAGTGAAAACTCTTTACTACATATTCGAATATTTTCTCTCTTAACTGCACTTTTCAAACAACGCCGGAATTAGTGTACTTGATATCTTTCGTCTCAAAGGCGGCACATGGTAAACTTTCTGCAGTAAGTATCTGACATTGATTGATATAATAAATCCTACATGGACCCGGCTCAAAATACTTTTACCTTGAACAACATTGCGTTTGTGCAACATTTTCAATTTATTCACTTTTCGTACGATTTATATTAGTTACAAAATTAAATTAAAACACATTTAACAAATAAAATGCGAACACAATTCATGACAAACGCAGTCAATAAACTTAACTTTAATCAAATTGAATAAAACTTTGAGCCTAAATGTTCGCTCGTTTTTTTCGCACAATTTGCACCACTTTTTTTTAATATGTAATTTATTTTAATTACAAAACAATTTATTTTTAGGGCAATAAAGCAAAATAAATAAAAAAAAATTAAGAGAAAGTTAAACATTTATAATGTTGCTTGCTAATGAAACAAACATGCAATGTACACAACACAAACCCTAAACAGCAAAAGCAATACAAAATATAGTCGAACACCTGCAGAACCCTACCCTCACCCCAACCAGCCTCATGCGCAATTATAATTTGGCAATAAAAATATATTTTTAACATTTAGCAGCAGTTCACTGACTGCCCATTTATATGCACAGATACAGTGACCCAAAGAGTCATAGTAATATGGGGCAACCCATCTGAACTGCCAGCAAATCGCCCAAAATGAGCGCAACCAAACTAAATACGAGCAATTAAACACGTCTGAATAAATGCCAGTAATTATTAAAGCATACAATTTGCCATTGGAGCATTCGCGTTTTATACATTTGTGTGCCATTCGCGTTTACGGGGAGAATTTTGTTAGCGCGTAGACTAGATTACGGCAAAAATTAAGCGAAACCGTGGAGTCCAAGTTGAAATTGTTGCAAGTAGACAAAATCAAGTAAAACAACAAAATCAACGCAAACTAAAACCAACAACAGCAACAATAACAACCAAAAATGTTGAGACGAATAGCAAATGAAAAAAAAAAAAATAGTATTTGCAAGGACAACAGCTGACAGCGAGTCCTTGCGACCAAATATGAAGCATAAAATGACTGACTGACGGCAACAACTATTGGCAACAACAAATACTCTATTGAAAATGAAGTTAGAAAATATGAAGTAGCTCTCCGACCATGAAATACTCTGCAAAGCGTCAAGAAGTGGAGCAATGTAATTTTTTTGGTTACTATCCCGAATTGTTCCAACTTTTAAAAGTAATTTAATGATATTTGATCAAACAGACGAAGGAATAATTTTGCTAACAGTCATGATTTGTATAATTTGCCGTTTTTCAAGAATAAATGGTAGGGTACAAAAATGAGCCTAGTAATGTTAGTACAAACCTTGAAATGAATACAAATGTTTGTCCGATTTGTATCAATTTTGAACTCAGCTTCAATTGTTGTTATAGATTTTCGTCTTACGAGGGTTGGAAAGTGAAGCAAAAGTTTTGCTAGTCAAATATTTTGAATAAAAACATTTACAAAAATAATTAATTAAGTTTAAATTAGTAGAGGTAGTAAACTTACCCGAAAGACGTTATACAAGAGATACAAGCAGATCCTAAGTAAATCATCTGCTATAGATATGGCTTAAGAACGCTTTCTTATGAACATATTTACAGATGGCTGGCTGTCCAGATGAGAGAATGTTGAGTGGTTTGTTTTATGGTGGAGTTTGCAAGTTCATTCCCTTTTATATTGATATATCCTGGAATCCATAATAATTTCAATTTTGGGTAATATTCGGTTATAAAGTTGCTTCCTAAGGAGCGGCATTATTTAAAATTTTTAATATTACATCTTGCCTCGAGGGAGGAATAGAAGTCTGATCACATGCAGAATTTTCACTACATTTTAATAACTTTTATTTCGGAAAAGAATACAGATGTGTAGATCATTTTTTATTTCCTTTTTTTTTTTTTAGTTGAGAACCGTCTATGAATTTAGGTTGATAACTTTTGTATCTTTAGGATATCATTGATGTGTTGATGCTTCAATGAGGGAGGTGCCCTCCACATAAAAAATAAGCGTAACAAAACATTATATACAGATTATATACATCACTTAAGTCAGGTTGAGCTTGTGACAACAAAACATAATCCCTAAATATAAACGCATTTCTTATCACAATTTTATATTTTTTTGTTGGGAAAAAGCCGATCTGCTCTTCAAAGAGTGTCAAGTGTCAAGCGTCATACAGCGATTATACGCATGGCTCAGTTCTTCGCCTTCACGCCTTTTCACTTTTAATAGGTTTGACATTAAAGCAGTGACCCAGATTTACATAACGTATCGCCAGATTGCAGTAATTATTTGGCATTTAAGATGCATTTGTTATGCAAGAGGTGCTGGCTGCTGCTGCTGCACAGGAAACATTTAAGCTGCACATCCTGCCGCGGCACGTCTTCGCCTTGACTTGTATTAGGGCCTTGAAGGTGTGCTTCTTATATAGTTTAAAGTCCAGGTAGATGACCTTAGCTGGTTGTTGCCTTGCATATGCATAGGTGTGAACTGCTGCCGAAGGGGCTTGAAATATGTTAAAGCTATTTCTGGCGTTGAGGTTCTCCTTTCAACTGTTAATTCAGCCAGCAAAAGCAGCTACGTACGTTTGTGCGATATACGCCACCACATGCTATCGATGAAGAGCCTCGCATACCGCACCTATATGATTAAGACTGAGATTAATTAACATATGATCTTGCATTATTTGCATATTTCCGTTAGACCTAAAAGGTATATTTAAAAAAAATAATACCAAATGCGGTCCATCAATTATGTAGCACCTTCTCAAGCTATTTGATAATTGTGTCCATCGGAAAACAAGCAAGCTTCACACATTGCCTACATCATTATAGATGACAAGACTCTTACACAGTTACAAAGTGATCAGCGATGACTTGATTAATTAAAAGGCCGTGAATACAAACCTTGGCACAATTTGAGTTGATGGAACATACTTCACCGCTTTTTAATAATTTCAGTTTCCTTTACTTTATAAAGCAATAAAAGATGCTTATAACATGTAAGTTTACTTTTATACAAATTTATACACAACACTCCCTGGTTTTTATTGTTTTCCGCTTTAGTTGCGTCGCGTCTCCCATTGCAATAACTACAACAGCAACAACAAAAATTGTGCGGCAATCCCTACAGCAAAACGAAAAACACCTACAACAACACTGTTGTTGCCGCTAAAACTGATAATTACACTTCAACTGATTGTCCTTCGTCCTGTTTAAACAGTTTTCGAAATGTTATGTTTGTTTTGTTGTTGTTGTTGTTGTTGCGTTCAGTTTATGAAGATTACATTTGCATAAATAAAACGACAATGACGACAACGACGACGACGATAACTGCCATGGAAAAGGCGAAAATGTGCCGCCAACGAACGAATTTCTATATAGTAAAAAGGATACTGCACAGGATATGTGTAATTAACATTTGAGTGGTTATTAGCAATGGGACGGCGGCGATGGATGGGCGTAGATGAAGGCGATAACTGTGGTCGTCGCCCTCTTGAACACTTACTAAATACCCCATGCCCATGCCCATACCCATACCCATGCCAGTTTATGTGCCAGGCCGGAAAACCTTTTGCCTTAATGACTTTATTTTTGCTAAGTAATTTGTTGCTTAATTTGTATTTTTTGGTGTTTGGTCTACTGCTGCTAATGATTGCTTTTCAAGGTGAAAGAAGTGCTGAGGAATTTGGTTAATATTAAAATAAATCAATAATTTGTTTTAATATGATTGCTGGCAGCAGTATAAACTTTCGTATAAACAAAAAACGAAAATAAAACCACATACGACCCTTAATACGAATAATATTATTAACGCATGACACTGCAAACTGACCTGAAACCCTGCAGACAAACAAAGCAAGCTTCAAAGTGAACATACTGAAAAATTTAAAGGTTTCACACAATAGACTTCTTATCACTTTCATTCGTTTCGCTTGGTTCGAAAGTATGATTTGGCACTTAACTGAGCCTGCATAATGCATGAGCGCAGGATAACGATAAGGAAAACAAAAACAACGTGAACGGCACTGGAAACATCAATGGCAACCGTCTAAGAAGTTTTTTCCTTCTTAGCGTTTTTATGCGAGTAGTTTTTAGTTTTAGCTGTCAAGAAAAACAGAAGAAAAATAAAAAAAAAAACGAAATAAAAGCAAACAAATGTAAGCAAAGCGAAACAATTTACAGTCACTCAGTCGTAAGGAAGCCGTTTCATAAGGGCAAAGGACTTTGAGGCTCCTTTTGTGTGCCACTACCGCCCAGCATATCTGTGAGCCACCAACTTTATAGCATATTGTCTTGCACTGCTGTCTAAAATTTCACAGTTTGTTTTATTATACCCTTCACACAATATGTGAAAGGGCTGTCATAAGTTTTGCTGGAAAGTTTGCAATGTCATCTAAGAGATTGCAAAGTACATCTATGAGCAAATATAATTGTGCAGTGAAGTGAAATGAATCAATCATGGTTTCTAGTTTGCCAGCAGAGTAATTCAAATCTGAATTCACTATTCGGAGACATTTACTTAATGCATTATGTGTTGCGAATCATTAGTGAATCATTGAATATACTCATACAGAATTATTAATTCGAAAGAATTTTATTATGTTAAATCGCAGTGAGTAACAATCGAGTACTCATATAATTCGAATATTAAGTTGAATGCATTCATTCAAAATTTGTCATTTTATATCTCAGTTGAAACATATTTAAGAACTCAAATAGTCTGAAAATTAGTCAAAGATAATAATATGAAAAATCACTGTAATATTATTTACACTGAATACATTCATTTAGAGTCAATAATTGAAATGTTTGGCGTAGCTTGATACATTGTATCATGCCTTATGGCACTATATTTACTCAGGGTTTTTCATGCTGTTATGCAAAGAATCCATTCAATTAGATTCATACATTTGAATGATCAATGTTTTAAACGTTTATTGTGTTATGTGTCAGTGAGTCATTTATGAGATTTAATATGATTGCACTCATTTAGAATTGTTTGTTTGAAAGAACGATTCACTGTGCATACACTCATTCAGAGTAATTCACTTCAATGGTCTTAGAGTCATTCACCAAAGTTTAGTATATTATGTCATGGTAGATTATGCATGTGATTTATACTACAGTACAGTACTCATATTCAGTGAATATATTCATTATTTATTCATATGATTGGTGTTCTTTGACATGTTGTATCATGTTTTATTGGGCTATATTTACTCAGAGTCTTTCTTTCTGTCTCAGTGTGTCATATTCAAGAATTTATATAGCTTGAGAATTACAAAGAAGCCATTAATTCAGAGTCATTCATTAATCCTATCTTATGTTATTTGCCAGCGAGTTATATATGAGAACACAGAATCCACTCATATACAATCGTTTATTTGAATGAACAATTCATTGTGCATACACTCATTCAGAGTAATTCACTTCAATGTTCCCATGGTAGATTAAAGGGTATTAAAACTTCGTTTCTATCCGTGTTAATTTCTTCATTTTACTGATTTTTCTGCTACGTTTCTTTTCTTTTCTTTTATTTGAACTGCCTTCATCTTAGATTTCTTTTTTTTTTCCCCCAGTTTTTATTATTGTCTCACTTACAGGCGTAGTAGCATACATTATGCATATCCTGTAACACTCGTTCGCCTTGTCGTTGCGCATTAGTCAAATGTGTGTGTCATACAGAAATACACTTCTCAGACACAAACGCAGACATTGGGCATTGTAGTTCGAGTAAAGCAGCAGCTTCTGTTCATTCAGTTTGCTCATGCATACACTTTAGCAAAATATACAAACATGTCTCTTTTATTTTGTGGGTCAGAAGGTCACTAAACACGAACACGCTGCAGCAGCTAAATGTTAGCCAACTTGCCACGCTGTTTAGCTGCTTAAATGTAACTCGAGTTGTCCTTCTTTGGCTCATGAGGTGTAAACTTTAAGTAGCTTAAAGCATAGTCCAAACTTTTTACTTGCAACGCAAAGTTGTAGAAACTAAACTCGGATAGCAGCAGCAGAGCATATTGCTGGGTTTTCATATGGCAAGTTTTTCGACTTCTTTAGCAAAAGTTTTAGTGTTGGTTAGCTGCGTTGTTTGTACTAATAAAAAAGTTGGCGTGAATTTTTAGTTTCAAAAGTGAGTGTATATACTCGCTTTTATACATGTACACTGCTGCTGCAGCATGAATAAGCATTTGCGAGCAGAAAAGCAAAAACAAATTTTAAGTCGATGAATATAAAAAAATGGCAAAACTTGGCAAAGAAATTTGTATAGATCAGTAAATGTATTTGCTCTAAGAGCTTCAATTCGCTTTAAATGCGCGCAGTGTATCAAAGCCAGTATATACTTGCGATTCAAGTCTTTCCTTCTAGTATAAACACCTAATATTGCTAAGATTCATATGAGTTAACTACTTAATGCATCTCCAATTAAATAGTTTAATAATTTTTATAAACATTTTTTGAAATACATAGTTTGTAACACTTAGCAACACAAATTAAATAAATTAATTAATATTCATTTACCGAAAATTGAAAAGTGTTCTGTAGATTTCCAATGTTTAATGTCATAATAAGTATGCTCCTTTCAAGTTTTTCAGATATCAGAGCTAGCGAGCTGATATAATTTACTGCAAAAATGAATTATTTTTTATACTTTTCATAAATGGAGAGAAACTAAAAATTGATGCGAAGTTTGTAACACTCTGAAGGAAACATCTGCAACCTCAATTACATTCTGCATCAACTATACAAGACAAGTCGATCTAGCCATACCCATCTGCATGTACATCTGCTTATGCACCTATCCAATCATACTAAAATTTAATGTAGATAACATTTGGGCTTGTTATTAGTTCCTGAAAATTACTCGAAGGTTTTACTCTTTAAAGTCTAACATATTGTCTGGTTTTGAATATAATATTATATGATTCTTGAAATATATAAATAAAAGGGTAAATCTTCGTTTGCTAAAAATTAAAATGGAGAACATTTTTAAATCGATCGTCTTTAAACTTTGTTTTTGTAATTGAATCTTCAAATACTTAAACACCGGCATCGAAGTTTTAAAATACTCAACATTATTTTTTTATCTTACAACTTTTAAATTGTGTCCTTTTTATGTTACACTTTCAAAATACATATAACCGGTTTGGAAAGATTCACGCAGAAACTCCATATTAAAATGAGTTTTTAGTATTGTGTCATCCTGTGCGTATCACACCTAATACAAGTTCTTCACTTCAACTTTCCGATTAAAAATTCTTTCAACATATCATGTTGCCATATAAAATAAAATCAAATTAATTATAGGTTAACAACGGAAATCGATCTGATTTAATACATCTTTTAAGTTGCTAAATTGGTCAAATGGCTTGTCGTCAATTTGCTTTCCGTCAAACTGATCAACTTCAAACTGCTCCAATAAACTTACAATATTTTTTCTTAACATTTAGTAATTGGTTTAATTAATTTATGTTGGATGATGATGACCAGTGTTCTAGAGCAATTTTTATAATAAAATAAAAAACAAAAATATTATTCATAAATAATATGCAACAATTATTAGCGCAAATTGAATTAAAAATAAATTATATTTACATTATAATTTAAAGCGAAAAAATTTAAAAGATTGATATACAATCTCTGTTAAGGTTAAGTCATCTACGACTTTGAATCTCTATTGTTGGTAATGGCCGCATGGTGTCGTATTGGCTGCATTTATTAATGGTTTCTGCCACTGTGCTACATTCCAATCAGCTTTTGAAATTATTCTAAGCATTTTTGACTGATTCCATTAAAAAATTTGTAAATTCGTTTTGTTTGTTGTTCCTCAAATCTCTACACCGTATTTCCATATAAGCATTATAATTGCTTTATATATTATGTTTTTATTATATAATGATAGTTTAGAGTTTTTCCCTAGAAGCCAGTTTAGTCGACATTTATTTTTGATTTTATTTCGTTTATTTGTTATATGTTGTTTCCATATAAGTTTAGCTTCTACGCTATTCCAAGATATTTTGCACTGGTTTTAAATTTGATTTCTTCGTCCGTAATTGTGAGTATTTACTGGATTTCCTATTTGTATATACATATCACTTGAACAGTTTTTTCCTTGTTAATTTTAATTCCCCATTTTTCGAAACATGTCATTGTATTTCTTATAATACCCTAATGTGTGTTTGTAGCCATTTTTTCATTTTTGTCGGGAGCCATTAGGACTTTATCATCAGCGAACGTCGCTATTATAGTCCCTTGGTCTGTTGGCGTTGGAATATCTGCTGTGTATAACATATATAGTCTGATTAGGTGGCAAACCGGAAGAGCGGTGGCTGATCCACCTGTCGCTATACCTGCTGGTATACTTCAAGATTTCACTCTCTGAGCCTTGAGTTGTGTACATACCACGGGCAACCCGTGCGTACCACGCAGTGCCTTGCTCTGCAGCACCTGTTTACGATTTCGGTGGATTTTTGTGGCAATGCCCCAGATATGTATGACTTACTTCCAAATGGGAGCAATGACAGCATTGTATTCGGCAAGTTTGCATCTCAATGGAAGCCTGCTTCGTTTGTTCCTACAACGGATGACAGTGCTCTTTGTGTGCCCAGAAAAAGTCAGTCTTCTGTCCAATGTTATTCACAAATATATAGCTTCATTTGCTTGGGTAAGCATGATGTTATTTAGTCGAAGTCCAGGTAGAGTTCTTCTTTTATTAAAGGTGTAAAGATTGTAAAAAATCGGGGAGAGACAAGATCCTTGAGGACAGCCAGCGAATATACATATGCCACGCGAATGGTGTTAACCAATACGAACTCTAATAGACCTATTATCCAGAAAGCTTTGAATTAACTTAATAGTCCTTAGTGGTATATTGTACTTTAAAGATTAAAGTCGCATGCCAGACAGAATCAAATGCAGTTTTAATGTCTAATAATAACATTCCAGTTAATTTTTTCTCAGAACACGAATCCTGACTAAGGGATAAACGGAAAATTGAGATTGGCAGGTCAGTGGGATGATGTTATTTTCAGTAAATAAGGTAAGCTCTTCTTTAATGTTGATTTCTATAATTTTACTCAAAGAAGATAGCATCGAGACTGGTTAAAAGTATATTGTAAGAGCAAAGTTTATCTAGAAAAATATTCCGCCAGTAGTTTGCTCTAGTATAACTTCAGGATTGATGCCTAGAGTTCAGATCCAAACATATTATATATTTTGAAAGCATTTGAATATATCTTCTGCAAAACAGTTTGCTATCAACTTAAAGGTTAATTCTTGAACTTCTGGAAGAGGAAACAATTCATTGTAGCTTTTTGTTGAGTCTGAGAGTTTTGATTTAGTATTTATCGAAGGTTTGTTTTGGCTTAGACTATTTGAAAACAAACCAATGTAACTGCCTTCTCGCTAAACAATATTATTTGGCTCGTTCTTAGAAGGCGAATGTTTTTTTTACGATTCTTAAGAAACATGTAATCTTGCATCATTTTGCTTTTTGGGCACCAGTGCAGTAAGTGCAGCGTATGCAGTTAGTGGAAATGCTGCTAGCAATTAGCGCAAAAAGTGTTTACTTATTATAGTTTTAACCTCCACCTTAAAACCTGAATGAGTTGAATACATAATGTTGCCAGATACATAAATTTTGAGAGCTTTGCAAATTGCTATCCTCTTGAATCTAAGAAATTTAAAATATTTCGAGAAACGTTCATTTTTGTAGTAGAACAAAATTAAAGCATATTCAGGATGTGCTTATGCCTTTCAAACAATTTCATTTATTTTTGATTTATAGCCTAATATCAGCTATCCCTATTTTGTGTAAAAGAAAAAAAAATTATGCAAAATTGCACACGCTTCGATTAAAGCACTCAATGGCGCACATTATACAACATAACCACTCATAAATTGATGTTTTCTATAAAATTTTATATATTTTTTGCAAACTTCTACGCTGTGCGTTTTCAACTGCTGCGCATTTCAAGTCCATTTGCTGTTTATGAGCCTAAAAATTGCTTCATTTCCGTTGCCTTTAACTAGGGCTGTGTGTGTGTGTGTAATCCATGCAACGAGATGTGACTTTAAACGGCACTGAGGCCAGGCCGTCCACCAAGCAAGCTAATAAAAACGCATTGCCAGCAAAATATTTTCTATGTTGGATACTTATAAAGCAATTCGCGCGTCTTATGAGCTGAGCGTCAAACTTTAAATTGCAAAAATACTCGCAGCGAGTCCTTTGCCGTTTTCTCTGCCACAATTTCAGCGATTGCAGCCATTTGAGCTCAATGACCCATAAAGCGTTTCGGAGCGCGTTGCTATCAACTTCGACATTATTAAATTTGACAATTTTATTTTTCTTCCTCTTTACATCTTTTCACTTTTGGTTTTTCGGTTTTTGTGATGTTTTTTTTTTTTTTGTTAGTTTGGTTGGAACTTCTTTCTTTTATGTGGCTGTGCGTTTAAAATAGAAAATTTCTCTTCTACTTGCTTTTACTCTCAATGAAAATTTTTCAATAGCTTAGCAACATTCCACTGCGGTGTAATACCAAAAGATATTCTCGAAATAATAAGCAAGTCTGGCCAGCAGCTTTCGTCTATATATATTAGTATATAAGTATATCCTGTCTCCCCATGCTGCTGCTTAGCAGCGCATGTCCTTCGCAGCAAAACAGCCAAGAGTCAAGTTTGCATTTTGTGCGTTTGAATAATTGTTTGACATTTTGAATAATTTAATTTTGCGACTGTTTTTAAGTGTTCAACGAATGAAACGAAATGAAATTGTAAAATGCGGATTTGCTGCCTTTATTTGAAGCTTCAAAGTTGAGCTTCAGCTGCAGAATTTACGAGCAACAACAAATAAAGAAAAAAAAAAAAAAAAAAGAAAGAAAGTTGGCAAGAAACGAAGTTTTGATACCCTGCACAGCATCAATCAATAAACTGTTTATACTCGAATAAAATAATATTTTAACCATTCGAAAGGATTTTGTGGAAACAGTATTAGGTTTCCTTGTATGATATAAATTTTACTTTCTCTGTTCGCGAGTTTCACTTTAAACAATAATCAAGCCCCACGTTGGGCGCCATAATATTAATACAAACTCAATTCTAAAGAATTCTTGCCTTTTTCTCAGAAGTTGCTTTAAAGACAAAGAAGAACTTAGTAATTTTTTTTAATTAGAGTTTTTTTTCCTTAATTTTAAACAAAAAAAAAATTAAAATTCCTTACATTGTCCTACAAAAAATCCTTATACACCTTCATTAATGCATAACAAACTACACATCAAACTCATAATACCCTTTCCTTATTAAATGTAAGGTGTAAAGAAAAAAAAAATCCATATAAGAAAAAACATTGAGGGTTCAAAGTCGAAAATACACACTAGAGAGCAGCTCTTAAAGCAGCCGCATAAGTTTTACGCTTTAGGGATTTGGCGCCGCGAACATTTTTCCCTTCGGAGAATCGAAAACAAAATCTCTGCGCGAAAAACTTTGTAAATTTAAATATGGCATTCATTTATTCAATTTTAATTTTTCTTGCCTTGGTCTTTATTTTGTTCGCTCGTTCATTCGTTCTGAGTAAACTGAATTAATTTAAGCCGCCAGCTTTAAACTTCAAAATGGGGGGCGTCTGCTTATATAAATTTATTAATAGCAGAGAGTGCGAAATAAACTAGCAACAAATAATTTAAACGCAAAAGTTTAAAAAACAAAAATATATGCCACATAGTACGAAGCCAGCATTTTTGTATGGAAATTGAGTCGAAGTTTAGTCAGTGGCAAACAACGCAGCTATTTTTCATATAAATTTAATATATCGCAGTGAATCAGTGAAGCAGCAGTAACAATTTTTATATATATGTAGTTTGCTCTATTTATTATATATATACAATATTTGTATAAATATATCCGAACTAGCACATGTGTTGATATTAAATTTTGTCGCTTTGCGTGTCTGGGTTTGAGTAAAATTAGTTGCAGAACTAAGTTGCCCATAAATGCTAAATCAACAGAACATTAGTCGACATAATGATGATGACGAAACCGGCAGCATTTGTTTCCGTTTTGAGGGAGGGTTCTTAGGTTATGGTATGCTTAGAGCTGCACAAATATTTTAAAAACTTTTCTTTACTAAATACTTTTTAGGTCGCTGAAAAAGCATATGAATACATATTTAGGCCATTTCGTAAATAATTTACATGCTTTATTGAACGCCATAGTTCCTCAACTTCATAAGCAATCAATTCTTTAATAACTTATTCCAAAAATTTGTGAGAAAACCTTTGACTGTCAATCATTTGCCCAAAACGAAAATATATGCAAGCAGCTCACAATCATCCTTTAGCCACATATCCCCTTGGGTAGCTTCTGAACAACCGCTTATTGGTGAACTACTTGTAGTATGTGCAACACACTCAATGGCCTAAACTGAAGTGTCGGATAACTAGATGTACGGTGGGAGCATCAAACACACTAATGAAGTATCATGTCATTCATAGAATGTCACGGATCGAAACTTCTAATAAATCCGACGAACATTGAAGAAGATGTACTTTACTCCTGCGAGGCTATATCATAAGTATTATGGGTGACAAAAATGCAAAGATTGACAGCGATATAACTTCTTTGCATAGATAAACATGGAATGATAACTCCGAGAGTTATTACGATTTCTGCAATGCCAGATAGTGGGTTATTTTTACTTCTCTGGCCAGAGGTGCATGCAGACAACGGCAGTCAAGAGACCGGCTGGCTGTATACAAAACACCCTTTAACTGCCAGTTGCCATATAGAATTTTATGGCCTGCCTTTTACAACAGATCAGACGGTAGAGTGATACGTCTTACGCGGACCAGGTAGCAAACCTTCAACCCATTTTGACCCAGCAGCATAATTTCGGACCCAAACTGAACTTACCGAAGGTTTTTTCGTCTGGTTGAAATTTGTCGAAGTATGTCTTGTTCTCTCGGTTCTCACGATTTGTAGTCGAATGATATGCTGGCTCAGCAGCTATCTCGCCTATTTCGTCAGGGAACCCATGAGTAGCTGTCGCAGAAACCTGATGACTAACATTCAGCCACTCAGAATAAAAGTCGACAACCAAGAAAAATGTTTTGCCCTGAAAAGGGCCGGCGAAGTCGATATGTAAAAGAGACCAAGGACGTTTGGTTGAGTGTGTTGCTGTTTGTGGTGGTTCATTTCGGTTCTGTTAACAGGATGTACACTGCTTGGCTACATGCTCGATATCCGCAACGATGTTGGGTCACCAAACATAGCTGCGCGCCAAAGCGTTCATTTTGACTATGCCAGGATGCGGAGTATGAAGAGCATGTAGAATTGCCTGACGAACTGGATGGGGAACTGCGGCACAATTCCCCCAAACTAGGACACCCTTATTAGTGGAGAGTATATCACGTCATGAGTAAAATGGATACAGAGTGCTTGAACGGTCAATTTTGGTGCTGGCTTTGCACGACAGCATTTACTTATTTAAATGGCCGTCAACCGTCTTCCGGTCATGGCCGGAGTAAGTAAGCCATGCGTGCTGGAGCTCTTTCTCGCGGTTCATACAAGACCTAAACTCGTCGCCGACTCTAATAGGAGCGAAAATCCTGCGAAGAATCTTCATCTATTTCAAATGTGATCTGAACGGAACTATTTCGAACACCGAAGTTATACTACTTAGCTGGCCTTCAACCGTCGTTCGGTCATGGACGCATTTAGGAAGGCGCACCAGGTGTTGTAGTCTTTTATGCGGTGGCGCCAGTGGTTATGAATTCGAAGTAAAATGAGATCTTGGTTGTAAATCTTGTATTAACTTAACTTTTATTTTGGATACATGTAGCTTCGTCGTCAAGTTCCCTTACACAGCGTACAGAGTCTCTAATACTTTTTTTATTTAAGAGAATTTGCAGGCCATTTTGAACACGAGCCCGGTCGTCCTTTGTTTCGTCATCCTCCAATCAAGTTTGGGTTCCCTATGTACACCATGTGTGCTGGAGCTTCGTCTTTTCCTTGTGTTTATCCCTAGACCCATGAGCAGAGATTATGTACCTATGTACTGATGATATCAATAACATTCGCTTACGCGAGCAGCATCACTTCCTTTCAGAAGATTAATCCCGAAATATTCTGTATATACGGGTAATGGCGTATGAAGTATTCCTAGCGTCCTATAGGACGTTGTGAGCTGCTTGGGGCGTTTGTACAAGAGATATTGTTGGCCATTCTTAAGTGAATGTCAAATAACAATTTTTTGCAGAATGATAACTTCTGCAATCGACGCCACCAAAGATATACCAACCGCATTATGACAAATCAGTGCATTGAGATTATCTCTACACTACATTAATAAATCCCATAATATAGTTCGGCCTTTAGCTTATCCAGATTGTTGAGTCATCCTTTCTCAGCTGGGTTGATATCTTTTCGCTAATAGGATCGTTGGGATTTGAAAACATGTTTTCTATTACACCTGTGTCCTCTTTGCACACTTACCGCACAATGATGCTGAACTGATTCTTCTATATTCCTTGCGACTATTTTTTAGCAAAATCAAGACGTGAATTGTCGCTTCGCTGAAGTCGGACAGCATTGTCCTCACCCAATATATATATATCCGTCACCATTTTTGGCTGCTCCTGTTTGAAAATTTCTTCTTCTATCGTTGGCTGGGTGTAATATATTTTCAGCATTTACATAGCTTAAGATCACTCTGACTATTATTTAAGGGATTAAAGGTATTATTTAATTAACTTATGAACATCCTTTTCGGGTCTAAGAATTGCTTCGAGCTGATTAGTTTGGTCACTTGATGTCCAGTGTTCCACTCGTTCTATGAATATGCAGTCTTTACAATGGCTTGTTCCTGAAAATTTCTTCGTGCAGCTCCCGTTGGATTTAGTAAAAGCGCGAAGTTCGGTTAATCCAGTTCTCCTGAACAAAGAGTTTCCTGAGCATTATCTGAACCCTCTGTTTGCAACTGTTTTCGTATGATTAAGACCTGATTCTGGCCCAGCAGTAAGATGGCACGATTTAAACTTGTTAGAAGGTTTCTGAGCCTAGCTGGAGATTTGTATATACATAGTTTGTAAAGTCTCCGATTATGTTCACTTAAAGATGAAATTAATGCGAAGAACTACACATCATTGCAAGCTTAGAAGTACTTATATATCGAATTCTGACTGGAGTCTTTACTGTCAAAATACCCCTAAAACTTCCTTGTTATTCAGTTACAATGAAAGAACCTTCCCAGAATTATGAAATGCAGTTCTTATAAGAATTATCACAGCTACTAAAAGATTTCTGCCAACCCTCTACTTCGAAACTAACTTCCAACTTAATACAATTTCATATAAGTGCATGTTGCTGCCATTTCGTTCTCGTATATGTGTCTCTTTATTTCTGTATGAGTATTTCTACTTTCCAGGCTCATAAAGCATCCTTGACCGCCATTATTACATACATATATATTTATATATATATATATATAGAACTATATATTGTGCTGTCTTCTCTAATTTCTTCGTTTGTTATACTCTTCTTCTTGCGACTGTACAATAGTTTCGACCTACATGAGCAACAGCCGACAAAGACAAATAAAAATGGTGTCAGGCAAATGTAGAATAATGATAAGGACATAGAATTGTATGCGGCTGTGACTAGGATACAAAGGCACATTGGCACTTCGACTGGTGGTGGTAGCACAGTCAGTCAAAACGTTTAGTTTTAGCCATTTGAGAAAGTAGCAGAGGCAGAGGCAGAGGACAATGTATGCACTCATGTGTATGTGTTGAACAAAGAACTAAACTATTTTGCTGAATAGGCAGCCGGCACATACTTAATTTTCGTTTAGTTGAAATAGAGTATATGAAAATTTGTAATAAAGCGTTACGAAGTAATACTGCAAATGGCATGTGTTGCGCCATTTTCTCATCTGCTCATCATCCAGTAAATGCTTTGCTTAAATTTTCGGTTTATTAAAAGAAAATGCTTTAAGTTTTCGTAACCTTTTCTGTGGTCCAGCAGCCAACTCCCGCAATTGTCCCACAGTTGGCCGCACTCTTCATTAAGCATTTTTACAGCAACAGCTGTTTGACTTTTATGACGTATGCATTTGCACACTTACACATCGTTGCACACAAAGGACTCTGCTGTGCTGTGCTGTGCATGCAGAGCAGCTGCTTTTGTCATTTGAACTTATGAGTGAACACTTTCCTCGATTCACATACACAGAAGGCAGCAGCCGACTGCTGCAGACAAAAACCAAAAAGAAAATCGATTTTATATGAAATATGTTGCATATATCCTTATGCGTTGTGTGTATCTGTGTCTCTGTGTTGCTTGTATTACATGTAGTCATATGCCAGTAATAAATTAAAAATTAATGCTGTGCCCTTTCGGAGTGTTGGTGAAACAATTATTACAACATGTACTGCAAGCGTATCGACTGAATTCGCGTGCCGCCAACATTCTTTGGTCCTGTTCATTTTTTTGCTGGCGCAGCACACATTCAGATACAGTTACAATGCCAGAGTGCATAGGTGAATTCTTGCCTTACACGCAGCCTGCCACACAGGTGCCATTAAAGTAGTAGCGCTGTCTGTTTGTCCTTTAAACTTGCGTGTCTTCATGTTGTTGATGTTGTTGTTGTTTGTGTTACTGTTGTTCGACGTAGTTTTCTTATCCCCCTTGCTGGTAGCAGCAGCTGTCACTAAACCTGTCTGTTTATAGAGTGCTCGGTTTTCCTTGTTGTTATTTATGAGCTGTATTGGCGCAAATGTGCAGTATCCTCGCAAGCGGAACATTTTGTAGCTAACTGCAGGCACGCATTACAAAGCAATTTGAATTTGACATTTTCTTATAAGAAACTTTTTGGCAAGCTTAAGTAATTATCAAATCAAATATTTTTAAAAGGGTTTCGTCTCTCGACAAATTGGAGTCCAACAATGTGGCTGTACGTAATTTTCTTAGCTAAAGAATTTTCTAAGCTGAGAAATAATAAGCTCGACTGTACTTGTAAAAGATATCCAATATCCTGCCAAACTAACACACGGGAGGAATAGTTTTATATTGCCTTTACAGGTACTGTAGTGGGTCTAAGGAACCACTGTGGACTGCACACCAGAATGGTGTGACTTGTTGTAATGCCGAGATACTTAAATTGCCTTCAACCGTCAATCGGTCATGACCGCAGTTATTTTGAATACCAAGTATACTGGGATATTCCCACACCTGGTCATTCATTATTTCGGATCCAATCTAGATGAACTGGGAATTCTCCATCGTCACTGACCATCCAAGACGCGTTAACGGAGTGCGAGAAGACACCAAGTACTTCGACTTGTCCTCATTCACCATTAGACCCATAAGCCGAGACTGTTTTTCAATCTCTGAGAACGCCTTGCTGACTCGCCGTACGCGACCAGCATCACTTCCTTTTGAAACATCGACGATTGAAAAAATCGCACGACAGAGCATCATCTGAAACCTCTTTTTGTATCAAAGGGTGTGGAGAGGTTTTTCCCCACCCTGACAACGCTTTATGTGTTTGATAGCATCATCATGCAACGACAGACAATCTTTGCTGGGATACCAGTGCAGATAGGGTGTCGAAAAACTTCGAACGTATCTGCGTGTCGAATGCGACTTTTTAGTCAACAAATAGGGGGTATTTTCCAAGATTTGGCGTAATGTGAATATTTGGTCAACGGCAGACCTTTTTCGTCTGAATCCATTACACAATACACAGCCTATTACACAATATGCGCGACAGAATCTTATATCCGATAGAAGGGAGACTTATTCCGCAGTAGATGTCGCAAACAGCGGTGTCTCCTTTCTTGAAGATAGGACAGAGAACACTGAGATTCCAGTCATTGGATATTCGTTCAACGGACCATATCTTGCTTAAAAGTTGGTGCATACTCCTAACCAACTCTTCGCCGCAGGTCTTAAATAACTCAGCTGGCAGCCCATCAGAGCCTGCCGCTTTGTTATTTTTCAGCTTTTTAATAACTAAATTGATCTCGTTATAGTCCGGTGGCTCTACTATAGCGCAATTATTAACCGGTGGTTCAGGTTTCATTTCTTTATCGGCGGAATTGTGCACTTCATCTCCTCTGCGTAGTTTGGAGAAATGACTCCTTTATAATATCAATTATTCCTGTTCATCCGCTACCAGATTTCATTTCCATTGTCATCGTTACAGAAAGTTATTCCAGGTTTAAAACCTTCAGTCAAACGCTTGACCTTTTGATAAAATTTTCGAACTTCATTTCTGTAACCTTTGACCTCTTAACATCCTTAAACTTGCTACTTTTACGTTAGTCTGAAAAGTCGAGGCTACTTAGTTTCCTACTCTCCACGAAACCACATCCAAATTCGTGCTTACTCGTATGGCAGCTGTAGTAGAAGTCACATGATGCTTTTGTAGATCAACCATGAGCTATACATCAGATTTCTTGGATTGCAGTGATGTAAGCCTTGTATCTTTCGATGACATCAACTAGCTGGATAATTGCACAAATCGTGATCCTTAAAGCGTAAATATTGCAGGTGTTTGTCGTCTTCTTATAGTTAGCTCATCTCCGACCGGCTATTATGAAGCTACCCAAGAGATGCGTGTCCCAGCTCACATTGTGAGCTGCTTGTGCCATTTGAAACATGAATCATTGTTGGGCATTCCGAAGTTAATGGCACTCAATAACTTTTCTCACAATGTGAACTTGTGCAAACAACCATCTATCAATCTTCTTAGTACTTCCATATAAAAATGACTACTAACTGTCTGGCTCTGAGGTACGAAGTCTTGGTAGACGAAAGCTCTTAGTCAAACTCTCGAGCATTGAAGTTTTCCATTTTACCAATTTATTTTTAAATGCATTCTACTTCTATTATAAACGAATGTTCAATGTTTTAAGCTTCAGTTTTGCAAAATGCATTGAACAAGTATTAGCCACCTCATGCCCTACGCTAATGAAGAAAATTTCGTTTAAAATTAGCGCAAGAACGGCGGCAGTTACAAAAATAGCAATTTGCTGAGCAAACGCCGCCGAACGAAAATTATTAAACTCATACGCGCCAATTCGATTTGGTAGCAAGTAGCGAACGAGTCTGCAGCTCAATGGAAAATGGTTTGCTCGTTTATATATTTCCTTCTTTTTTTTTTATTTTCGCATACTGGTCGAAACTGACAATTGAGCCGGCAAATTGTCTGAGGCGCATATTGGCTATGGCCAGAGCGGCTGCAAAATTTTAGATGATGATGCTGCCGCCTGCTGTTGCTGTTGCCATCATTAGGCGCAACTAATTTGCAGAGCAGTGGCTATACTCGCAACAATTTGCGCACACATGTATGTATACAATAGAACGATAGACCAAATACATATCGAATGGGGAGGGTTGGGGTGTGCTGTGGCGTCAAATGAAGTTGGCGAAAAATGAAATTTCCAATTTTCGACACGAGCGCCTAAAACCATGCTACTACAACTGACTACGCTACGCCGGCAATAATAGTGTTTGTGTGCAATTATATTGTGCGCTTTGCTCTTTTACGGACTGTCGAACAGTTTTCTACTTCCTTCCCCCGATCGCATCAACCGCTCTTTATCACCAACACACTTACCCACTCTCTATATCCCAAACAAGACAAAAGCTTGCTGTGAACATGTTTTATAGTTAACTAATTGAAACGCATACTATCTGCGGGTGGCTCATGTATATGAGAGCTATATGTGCAGGAGCTGCTTCAAAAGTTGCAGAATTTTAATCTGATATGTACAGAGTGTACAGAATAGGACCTAGCACCCTGTGGAACTCCCGCGTTGATAAAGTAGATGTCAGATGCTTCATCTCTAGCCACAATTCGGTAAGCTCTGTTTCTCTGTTGCTTTAAAAATCGAAAAGTATGGGGCGGGGAGGTATTTTTTATCTTATAAAAAATCCCTTATGCCAAACTCTATGAAAAGCTGGTTTGACATCTAGGAATATTACTTACTTACTTTCTTTTATGGTCGCCAACCGTCTACCGGTCAAGGCCGCGTCTAGAAAGGCGCGCCACACTCCATAATCTTGTGCGCCAGTCGTTTTGAATGCCAAGTAGAGAGAGATCTCTCCATACCTGGTCATTCCATCGAGTGCCCGGTCGTCCTCTATGTCGGCGTCCACCAATCAATTTTGCGTACTGGAGCTCTTTCATCCATTCGAATGAGGTGCCCAACCCAAGTGCAGCCGCTGGAATTTTATGCGCTGGACTATGTCAACCTCATCGAATAGCTCGTACAACTCGCGGTTCATACGGCACCTAAGCTCGTCGCCGACTCTTATAGGACCAAAGATCCTGCGAAGAATCTTCCTCTCGAAGACTTCCAACGCTATCTCGTCCCACTCAATCACGGTCCATGCCTCTGCGCCATACAATAGGACCGGGAGTATCAGCGTCTTTAAATCTTCATTTTCGTCTGTCGGGAGAGGGCTTTACTTCTCATTTGCTTGCTCAGCCCAAAAAAGCATCTGTTTGCAAGTCGTGATTCTTTGCCTGATCTCCAGGCTGACGTTGTTGTTGCTGATTATTATCGGATCCAAGATAGATGAACTTTACTACAACACTGAAGTTGAAATTCTCCATCGTCACTGACCGTCCAAGATGCGATGACTGAGTGCGAGAAGACACCAAGTACTTCGTCTTGGTCCTCATTCACCGCTAGACTCATAAGCCGAGACTGTTTTTCAATCTCTGAGAACGCCTTCCTGACACGCCGTTTCTGCGTACCGATGATATCGATGTCATCGGCGTAAGCGAGCAGCATCACTTCCTTTTGAAACATCGAGTCGCGGCATATTCTGTATGTACGGGCATTGGCGTAGGATGTATTCCATCAGGAGATTGAAAAAATGGCACGACAGAGAATCGCCCTTCCTGAAACCATCTCTTGGTATCAAAGGGGTCGGAGAGGTTTTTCCCTGACAACACTGCTTTAGGATCAAGGTGCTCTTAATTGCCAAAAGTTAGGCCAAGTTTGTTACTTTTAAACGATTTGGTTGGGTTACCAAGTCTTCAGTTAGCATATTTGGCGAGCTTAGTTCATCTTCTATGATTTCTCTCAAGTTATTATGTGAATGGTTGCTCGTTGACTTTGACTTCGTTTGAGTTGCTTAGCGAAGAATGAGTAATCAGTTCAGATCTGTCAAATGCAGTGATATGTTCAAAAGACGAGCTACGTATTATTTTCTCGAAGATATTTATTTACAAATAGTTTCACTTTGGAATCATGCTTATTTAGACTATGCCCAAATCTAAGATTCTCAGTACTTCAAAAGTTCTTCTCTGGCCTATCTCAAGACGCAATTGTACGCCACTCCAAGTTCCGAGTCATAAAAAACTCATAAAAATTACCTAACTTACATCTAACTCACGATTTAAATTGTATCTCCTTGTTTGCAATGTATTTTAAAAAATGTTTATTTTAGTTTTAAGACTTTTCAAATGCACCTTGTATATATTACTGCTCTATACAACATTTTATAGCTATATATATACAAAAGTAGGTGTTCCTACACACACACACACGCATACATACATACAAGCACATTCAAAGTGTAGTCAAACCAATATTTTGTGTTTTTGACACGTGCGCCTACAAGTATGCAATAAATATTTAATACATTTCTAACCTCCCACTCTCACACTAAGCTACTCTATTGAATGAATCCATCCGTTGCCGTCGCCACATTGTTCTGCGGTCCTTCTGCACCTATGTGTGTATATGTTATATGTACATGTGTGAGTGTGAATAAGTCAAAATACCTAATGCATTTTTATTTGTACAACGTAATTAAGCGACTTGATTATATCAATTAAAACATATAAACACACACACACACACACATCTGCAAGCTTTGCGAGCCAAAAAGCCTACACTTAGCTGCTATATACAAATCTCTTTGTACCAATGTGTGCGCGTTTGTGTGTGTGCCTTCAAATCACGCTGCTTACCACAAATGCCGCACATTCGAAGTTTCATCGAGAAACATTTTACGTTTGCAAATTAGCGCCAAAAGCGCCGAACGAGCTCAATTTAATGGCGATGCGGTTTCTATTTTAATTTGTCGCTGATCAAAGTGCAAAATCTTTTGCCTTTGCATTTGCTGTCGCTTTTGATTTTAAATTTTCGAATAAACAAGCAGATTACATGTAATTGTGTACATATATGAAAAATCGTGCGGTTTTCAATGAGTGGTTATCCGCAAACAGAGGGGGGAGGTTAGCATTCAAAGAAAATTATTTGTCGCTTTTGAAATAAACAAATTATTTTCGTTTTTCTTTTTTTTATAATCTTTGTCGCATGCTGTTTTTCACGTTTTCATATTTTTCTTTTCAAATTTTCTTTTGTTTTTTATTATTTTACAAATGGAAAAGTTTGCTTTTAGTTTCGTTTTCCTTGTTTTTATATTTTTCATTCGTACCAAACCAAATACAAACAAAAGCAAAATATTTTCGTAGCTTTGCTGTTTTTTTACTTTTTTCTTTTTGCGTTTTGTTAAATGTTTCGTGTATGACATAAGCGCATAAGACGCACGTGTTGCTTCCCAGGCTTCGAGCACTGTGTCCCTATTTGTTTTTAACATTTTTATCCTGCTGGCATGGAGTTTGATTTTGCCTAAAATTTTTTCTTTCCTTTGAAATGGCGATTATGCTATCGCAAATTCTTTGTCAGCTGTTTGCTTGCAAATTTTCGCAGTCGATCGATGAATATTTAAACATTTGTCGAACGATTTTGAACAAAAAATAAAAAAACTTTGAAACTACCTAAAAGTTGTACAAACTTTTGCAGCATTGTTTTGGAGATACTTGGGTCAGACATTTTTCTGTTTTGTTTTGTCTCTCGCAGGAGGAATCTTATATGAGACGTCACTGTAAAATTCTAAGCTAGAAATCATATTAGCAGGTTCACAGGTCACCGGGTCTATGCTAATACCACATTGGCGTCGTCTTTAAGGCGGCCGTCTTGGAATACGTCTCTCACAGTCTCATTGACAGTGATTTGCTCTCTGACCATAATGATGCAACCTAGGGTCTTGCTAGCTCCAAAGTGACAGTCCGTAAATGCAGAACTGATCAGGTATTGGCCGGTAGTCAGTCAACTAATTGTTCATACTTAGATCATCCAACGGTCTCAGCGGTCAGTTGAATTCTCGTGGCTTAGATACGTAGGTGCCAGTGTTTTAAGCATGTATCCAACTGCGCCATTTAAGCTGCCGATCGAGGTGCATATCCAAAATAGCGAACACAGTTTTCTTAAGAAATTAATATTTCGTTGAGCGTTAATCTGTAATAATTCATCCTTCGGAGCTCTCGGTTGGAACCATATATTCCTTTTCTAATTTGACCATAAAATGGCGGAGAAGCAACAAAAATCCTAAACCGTTGTGAGAAGAGACTTCAGCTTATAGAGCAATCGTTCATGCCCAGACGTGGTCAAATACTTGGTAAATAATATCTGTAATCTAGCTTACAATCACCCAGTAAATCATCAAAAGTGAATCCTCCAAAGTGAAATCAACTAAAGAAACGCCTTGGGGAATTCCCCTGGGAAATCCCCCAAAGCGAATTCCCATGGGAAATCCCCCAAAGCGAATTCCCCTTGGAAATCCCACAAAGCGAATTCCCCTTGGAAATCCCCCAAAGCGAATTCCCCTTGGAAATCCCCCAAAGCGAATTCCCCTGGGAAATCCCCCAAAGCGTATTCCCCTGGGAAATACCCCAAAGCGAATTCGCCTGGGAAATCCCCCAAAGCGAATTCCCCTGGGAAATCCCCCAAAGCGAATTCCCCTGGGAAATCCCCCAAAGCGAATTCCCCTGGGAAATCCCCCAAAGCGAATTCCCCTGCGAAATCCCCCAAAGCGAATTCCCTGGGAAATCCCCCAAGGTCGTTGACCCCAGGGGTCAAGGTCGTTGACTCAAGTGGTCAAGGTCATTGAACACGAATCTCAGACAAGGGATCCCCGGGCTGG